>JAYRBT010000282.1:0-17491 GCA_036023395.1 Myiotriccus ornatus | reverse complement strand
TGGAAGTGTCCAAGGCCAGGCTGGACAGGGCTTGGAGCAACCTGGGCTAGTGAAAGGTGTCCCTGCCCATGGCAGGGCATGGAACAAGGTGAGCTTTAAGGTCCCTTTCAACCCAAAGCAGTCTGGGACTCTGTGATTGTTTTAAATGTCAAGCAAACTCCACATAAATCAATGAGAATTAAAGATTCTCACCTTCTGATCCATTAACACCAGAAAAACATTCGGTCCTTGTAACTCCCAGCTTTGCACCCAGCTAAATTCCTGAAGCTCTGAGTTTAAAGGGATTTTAAGTGTCTTTGCAAACAGGCGACAAATTTACAGGATCAGCTGCATTCAGGCTCAAGGAGAAAACTCTCAGGGCCTGGCTCTGCAGCACCAAACATTTCTGTTACTCATTTGTTTGCCATACATCAGTGAATATGCCTAAGGAAGGGATTCATCACGAAGTGTGTTATAAATCATGCAAAGACAACATGTGGAAGCTGAGATTATTGCTGAGTAAATGCTGTACTGATGCAATAGCTCAAATGTTTTCCAGCGTGGGACATTATCAGAGTTCCTTTGCTTAAGTGATATGAGAAATGAGTCTGTCTTCGAGTACTATTTAAAACCTGTGCAAGACTTGCAAGGGACCATTTTACTCTGCTTCCCTGTGCAAAAATAAGGAAGGAAAGGTTTTCCAAGACCATAAAGAGATTTGGGCTCTGATGGAAGATATTAAACACTGGTAGGGACCCTAGAGCTTATTTTGCCTCTTGGAACACGTCTAATTTCACCTGAATATACAGAGAAAAGGGTGGTGGCCTCATCCAAGCAGTGAAAAAGTTCGAGATCACCAGTAAACAGGAGTATTTTGCTGCAAGAATGGAGTCCTTCAAGGAACACAGAAAGTGGGCAAGTAGTGGCTGAGAGGGAAGCACTTGGTGCTCCTTTTGGAAGTAATGGAATCATCATCCTTGGAGGTGTTCAAAAGCCAAGTGGATGTGGCACTTGGGGACATGGTCTGTGGTGGCCTTGGCAGCGCTGGGTTAAAGACTGGACTCAATCTTAGGGGTCTTTTCCAATTTTAATGATTCCGTGATTCTATGACTTTAAGAACTTGAAGGACCAACAGTTTTAGCATGGAGAGAGTGCTTAGGACACAGCACAGAAAAATAAACCAGAAAGTTTCAAAGGAACAAGTTTGCACAGGCAGGACCCAGTGAAATGAAACCTGAACCTCTAAAGGAACTGTCAGTGTGGTCCTGGTTCTGAGCAATTATCTTGAAAACGCTCTGAGTAAAAAGTTTGTTTGTTTTCCCTGAAAGGGGAGAAAGGAAAGGCCCAGGACAGAAATGCAGCCCAGTTTCAGTTTGAGAAATACGATCCCAAGTCACGAGGTGAACACACAGGTGGATAAAAGCTGCCTCAGCACAAGCCCCAGGGGACTGAGGGACATCTCAAACAGGCTTCCATGACAAGCAGCCCAGACTTTGCTCCACTTGTGCCCTCTCCCAGCACCACTTTCACTGCTGCCAAGTGATACTAGAAGCTTTGATCTTTTCTGTTAATATTTCTTGTTCAAACTCTTCCTACCTACAGCAAAACCCACTCCCCTCCCAACCCAGAGAAATATTTATTCCCATTACAGTTTATGTTTTGTATATAAATATAAAAGTGACTTAAGCTCTTCTACAGGAAAGAAGCACTTGAAATTTTGCTCAAACTTCAATGTGAAAGTTTTAATACCAACCAAAACTTTAACAGCAACTGTCTAAATCTGACTGGTGCAATCTGACCACAGGGAAGTGATCTGCAACTCCTAATTCACTGTTTAAGGTCTCAAACACAAGTGAAATGTGTGCCAAGTATAAGGACACACACATATGTTCTCCACTTTGAATGTAACTAAGAAATAGGTATGTAAATGAGTTTAGATCAGATAAACACCCACACAAAAGTCTAACAGGAATAGGTAGAAAACAAACCTGCACAATAACTTGCTCTCTCCAACTCCCTGACAGGAGGGTGGAGCCAGGTGGGGGTCGAGCTCTGCTCCCAGGGGACAAGGACAGGATGAGGGGAAAAGGCCTCAGGTTGTGCCAGGAGAGGTTTCAATTGGGTATTGGGAAAATGTCTTTTCTGAAAGGGTGGTCAGGCACAGGCTTGCCCAGGGCTGTGGTGATGTTACCATCCCTGGAGGGAGTTAAAAGCCGTGTGGATGTGGCACTTGGGGACACGCTAGTGGGGCCTTGATGATCTGAGAGGGCTTTTCCAACCTTAATGATTTCACAATTCCAACTCACTGATACTGGAGCATTTCAGAAAGCTTTCTGCCCTCTGAGGACAACAAGCAGCTGTGTGTGCCCTGTTCTCTCTCAGTGGGGCATCTCCTGCACTGGAAACTGCTTCTTCATGTAAGGAGTTTTTTCTTTCCCATCAGGAATTTGGTGGCCCATGAGAAACTCTAGGAAAGGGTTATCACAAGACGTTAGACAGTAAAGGAAGGAATCTGTCTGTTATACTGCAGGTTTAAGTAGATGGAAATACCACCTTGGAGCTTAGTTTTCCTTACCACTTTCTCCTGAAGTCGGGGATGGTGGTGGAGTGGCAGCAGTGGCACTGTGCTTGTCCCAGATGCTCTCCAAAATACCTGGCCAAAGAGAGATTCTTTCAGAACAGGCTGCTAAAGACAAATGGATCTAACAACCACGGCACAGAGGGCAAGAGAACTTCAGTAAAACACACCTTTAGTGCTGTGAGAAGTGTACAAACACTCAATAATTTCTCTGGGCTCACTAAGACAAGACAACCTCCATCTCTCTTCACCGACAGGACATATGGAGCTCTGCACCTGCTCTGCTACACAAGCTGGCTCATGTTAAGCTGCCCCAAGTGCCTCAGGGTAGAGCTGAGTGCACAAACTGCAGGAGGAGCCCACATGTTGCTTCCCACTGCTCCCCAACCGTGCCAGCTCAGCAGCACCTTTGGGATGGCGAGGCTGGGGCAGGAACTCGTACCTGTGAGGAGCCCAAGCACCGTCTGCACCTGGTCCAGGAGCAGCTTGCGCAGCTCCTCCTTCCGGGCCACGCTGAGATCCTCCCGCGGGCACGCCAGCTCCTCCGACGTGGTTTTCAGCATGATCAGCCCCAGGGGAGTGGTCACAGGAGACTGGATTAACTGAGGGACACACGAGTGCAACATGTGATGACAACACCCAGCTGACAGACAGCTCCACTCGCAGTTTACAAGCACTTCAAGACTGGGGGCGTATCAGTCCCTACAGTTTGCAGAGTTGCATGTTGAGGGGAGAGAACTGCAAATACTCCATTTCCCCAGACAGTAATCTGGGATGTTGCAACAGTTCGAGCCCCATGGGAATCCTTGGGGTTTCAAGAGAGCTTTCACAATGCCATTGCACGCATTCTCTGTCCCGGAGTGTTTACCAGCAACAGTTTGTTCCTTCTGCTGACATCATCACTTCTCAGAATCACCTCAGCACCAGCAGTGTCACCACAGAACAGGGCTGTCACTGCAGCTCAGGAGCCTGCACCATCAGCCAACAGCTCCCCACTACAAATACCAGCCCTCCCCACACACACCAAAAGCTGCAGCCAGGATCAGATGCCACCAGAACACAGCAGGGGGATCCGACCTCTCCTTGCACCTGAACTGCACCTTAACTGGGAATTGTATTTACTCTACAAAGAGTAACTTCCACCACATGCTGGAATTGGACTGGGAAAAAAGATGACTTTTGCCTTCATTAGCCACTGATGAAAGACTCATTCAAATGGGTCAAGTTTTATTTCCAGCTGAAGGACAACTCTGCTCTTCACTGCTAACCTGAAACATCCAAAGTGATTTATGTACCGCTCCCTCTGGGAGACAAAACTCCAAAGCCAGTCACATTTACTGCAGCTAATCCCTGAAGTCATAATTCTGTCATACAGGCTGACTTTGGTCCCAGCCTCCCTGACCCACCAAAGCAGAGCCAGGCTGAGCTAACACAGTCTGGTGAAATATCTGGGGAGGAAAGAGCCCATCTAAAAGCTCTTCATCCAGATGAACATGAGCTTGGCTTTTGCCAAGGAAGGCCCATGGCACAGGAGCAGCCAGGTAAAGAACTAATTCAAACACACAACTTGTTGGTCAAGTTGTGAATAGGCTGAACATCATCTCTCTGAATAGTTTCTGACAAATCCCAGAAGTTTTAGCAATACTAGGCCCTGGCACTGTTTAAAAGAAATTTTAAACCCCTAAGGAAGTAGCACTTTCTATGTACAATGACGGGATTTGCATAATGACAACAGACCAGTCCAATTTATTTTTCTTCTCCACCCCTGCAATGGTTCAGTAAAAGGTTTAGAGACTATTCAGAGTACTGAGATACAATTTAATGCTAAATAATCAAACAGTTGCTTCAAATGATCTCAGAAAAAGGTCTTGAGACAGGACTCATCTGCAATTCTAAAAGCAAGTCATGCTGTCCTGTGCTCCTCTTCATTGTTTTCAGGCCTTGGAATTCACTATTAGTGCTTTTCTTCCACTTTCTCTGAACATTTTTGGAATGTGTCTGCTACATAAATTAATTTACAGGAACATCTCCCTCCACAGCTGAGTTCACAAGAAGCTTAGGGATAAAAAGATTCCCAAAGTGAGCTCTGCAATCCCTTAAGCTAACCCCCAGAGTGCTAGAAAGGCCAGTGGAACTCAGGAAGCAATTCAGTCCAGATCCAGGTGAAATGACAGCCAAGACAACAAGTGCAGACAGTCATCTCAAAATATTTACCGTCAAATTGACAATTCAGGCAAAAATTGCACCGTGTTACACCACAGGAAGTGGTCTGAGAAGTGATTACACCAGTTAGTAACAAGTTCTGCAGACAAGTTAGTATTTTTTTTTTAACTTTGCAACTAATGCTAAAGCCACTTGCCTTAACAAATAAACTCCTGACACTCAAGGACCTGGATTTAAATCACTGCCTCGTGGCTTGGCTGGGGGCTTTGCTGCATTCAAATCACGTCATTATGTCAGCAGAAAAAAAAACATGCAGCACTTCAGTTTACACTCAGCCTTTTTAAGTTCATTAGGAAGAACTTGAAGGAACCTGGAGACAAAATACTCAAACCCAAAGAGGTTTGCACCAGCCTGGTCAGGCTCCAGCAGCAGTGAGCTCTTAACCTGGCTCAGGATTCCCTGGGAAGATGCTACCCCATAATATTTGAAATTCCAAGTGCAGTTTCTTCTTGTTCCACTCACATAAGTATAAAGGCATGTCACCTGTAGGAATTTAAAGGTTACCCCAAAGAAAGCAAAAGGAATTTAAAAAGCAACTTCGATTTTCATGCAGTTATTCAACCTTCATCAAGGGAAGTCACCACTCAAGGAAACAAACTGATGTTGGTTTGGATCGTGGAGGGACTTCTCACCTGCAAGATGTTGGTGAAGAAGTCGTGGTAGAACATGGGCCAGTCTTGGCGGCCGATGTCCACGATGACTTTGCAGAGCTTGTTCCGGATGAAGTAAGGCAGAGTTTTGTGGTGGGCCAGCAGGAGCTTGGGCAAGCAGCTGCGGATCTCCATCTTGTCTTGAGATGGGACCCCGAGCCACATCTTATTGATCAGGTTCTGGAAAAGAACAGACCTCCCAAATGAGCTCATCTTAGATGTGCTTTACTGAACTCAAACAGTGAGAGAACACGGACATGCAGAATCATGGAATCATGGAATGGTTTGGATGGGAAGGGACATTAAAGCTCATCTTGTTTCACCCCTGCCATGGGCAGGGACACCTTCCACCAGCCCAGGTTGCTCCAAGCCCTGTCCAACCTGCTTCTCTGGGCAGCCTGTGCCAGGGCCTCCCCACCCTCACAGGGAAGAATTCCTTCCCTCCTGGAGCCCCTTTAGGCCCTGGAAGGGGCTCTAAAGTTTCCCCAGAGCCTCCTCTTCTCCTGAGGCTGAACAACATCACGCAGGGACAGAGCACTAGCATGTCATCATTTTAACTAGTTCTTGGTCAAGCAGAACTAACTGGCAGTCATATAACTATTTTCACTGCCCTGGACATCTAGATTTTCCCCTTTAAAGGGGAAAGCACAGCCTCATATGAAGCAGGAAAAGAAAAAGAGTAAAGCAAGTTCACTTTTAGATGACTCTGATGCCACCTGGGTCTCCAGAAGCTGAGCTGGAAGGTCACTGAAGTGACTGCCTGGCAGTGACAGGGCACCACTTGAACAAAAAGCTTTTAGTCCACTTAAAGCCAGAAAAATTTCAAAGGAAGGCACAGTTGCAGATTGCTTCCCTGCCATGCTACGATCCCATTTAGGGGCTCTGGAGCATTAGGAGCTGAGCCTCTTGGAATAACCTACAGAGAAGGCTTTTACTGAGGCAGATCCACAGTAGGGATGTTCTGTACAAAGGCACCACTTCACAGCAGAGAGGAACACAGGGATATTTATACATAAACTCCTCAAAGAAGTTGTTTTTGGGGTTTACTAGTACAGAAGGTCCAAAAGGATTGCTTAAGAACAACAAAATGACCCAAGCAATTGAGGGTTCCTCGCTGCAAGTCCAGAAGCAGAGTTTCAGAAGCCCCAGTAAAACTGGATGTTGCCTTAGCTTTAATAGCTATCTTTCAATGATCACTGTGTTTTGTCCTACTCCTTCAACCTGACAGAGGCAGCTTTCACCACCAACAAATGTTTTGGGGAAGATGTTTTCTTTTCCAAAAGCAGAGGGTGAAAACAGTGAAAAGGGGTCCAGGAGGAGTTTCATTCCAGATCCACTGTTAACTTCCTAAGAAGTCTAGAAAATACAATATCCTCAGGAAGTTCTGGGAATGATCCTTGTGTTTCCACACACCCTTTGACTGATTCAGCACTCCTGGACAGCTGGAGATGGATGAAGCTGCAGACTATGACCGACCATGGCTCTGAGGACCAGTCCAACTCCCAGCTCTGCACTTGCTTTCCTCTTCATGAAAATCAGTTTATTTTTGCAGGCTGCTGCTGTGGGACACCCACCCCAGAGCAGGGAACAGTTCCCATGCCATTTGTCTCCATCACCCCTTTCTGAGGGGAAGGCAAATCAGATTGATTTTGCAGACCGAGTCCAGCCTCTCTACTCAATCCCTAATAAATAAAGTGAATATTTCAGTGAAGAAGTCAACAACACGGATAATTTGTCAAGCCAACACAACCTTAAGAGCAGAGTTGTTTGCTTTACCTAAAAAGTGGCTCACCACAAAGGCTATAAGCTCTGATTCAGGAGCTCAGCTCAGAGTGCCCACCCAGCAGGAACACAACAGAGGCCACAAATGGAGCAGGGTGAGGTGTGACATGGACCAAACCCCAGGACATCCTTAGGGAAAGTCACTTGAGAAATCAATTGATACAACAGAGCTGTTCACAGAATACTTTTGTTTCTTCCAGTAGACACAGAGATCAATATCGAGGTTTTTAACCCTAATTTTGTTCTTTTTATAAATAGGTGAAGGGTGGGACATGGCCACCTAAGAGAGACCTCACCTCAACCACCAGCACAAGTTTGCAGGATGTAGTTCAAGGCCATCAACCACAACAATGAAACGTCAGAAAAATAAAAGCAGCTTTTTCTTCCCTCTCAGCACTAAAGCCTGTAGGAGCTAGTGGCAGGTAATCACACACGTATTTCTGATCATAAAAAGGGTATAAAAACAGTAACACCCTTAAAAGCATCATGCAGAAACTCAGGCAGCCTCTGAAACTGGAGGTAATTTGTACTCAGAGATGCCAGGAAATGAATTCTTCAATTTGTGTACAAAGATCCATCTTCCCCTACTCTTAGCCTGCCATTAAGCAACCTCTCTAGCAGAGAGCAATAATAGCATCCTTTATCTCTGTACTTACCAGGGCTGCTATTCTAGACAAACATTTCCCCCCCAAAAAATCGATTGCCAGATAAAAATGCACCAGGCAGAAGATGCACTGGGCAGGCAAGAGCTCAGATCTCACCTCAAACACAGTCAGACTGTACATCATCACATAGTCGTTCCTCGTGCTGGACAGGAAGTACAGGCAGAATCTCCAGGCCCCAATCTGCTGGGCAAAGTTATTTAAAAGCTCCTCTGCAAAAACAAAGTATGATTTTAAAATGTACTTTAGTTTTAATTTTACTTCAGTGTAAAACATTACATTAAAATTCTTAAGCTGTAAACAAATCCCTAACAGTGTGCAGTGACAGCACAGTAACACACTGAGCATGGAAGAGACTCCACATTCAGGGAACGGTTCAAGCAACCTGGAGGAGGAAAAAACAATATAATAAAATCACACTCTAAAGTATTAAAAGCAATCTAACAGGAGACTTTAATGAAAACAAAACAGATGTACCATTTTAGAAGCAGTTTTGACATAACTACTACAGCAGACTAAGAGCTGAATATTAAAACAAGTAACACAAAAATTGTATTATGAGCATTATCATTTTATCTATAAAAGCCAAAAGTTGGGATTTCAGGGCACTGTGAAAGAGTAGGAACACATTAGGTCATACACAGTGTTCTAAAACCACCTTCTCTAAATGCAATTGCTTCAAGAGCTTTGTCGTAGGCCAGCGTTTCAAGAACCTCTGAACACTCAGGTAAGGATTTGGTCATCTCACATCCAGTGACAACGTGCCAAAAGGAAAGCCACAAGGGCTGTTTTACAGGTGAAGCAAATTTAAAGCTTAACCAATTTGTTTCTTTCCTGCATTTTAAGCAGGAAAATGGGAGGTACACCTTTTCCCCAGCAGACCTCCACCACAGGAAAAAAAACACAACAAAACAAAAACCTAGCCTAGTTGTTTATTTTTTACAGGATTTCTGGGACAATGATTTCTGGGACAAGGATTTCATGCTGATCATACTTTTGGTACTGAAGCTGAAGACAGCAGAAACAAAACAATCCCAGAATGGCCTGAGTTGGAAGCTCACCTTGTTTCACCCCCTGCCATGGGCAGGGACACCTACCACTAGCCCAGGCTGCTCCAAGCCCCTTCCAGCCTGGCCTTGGACACTCCCAGGGATGGGGCAACCACACCTTCTCTGGGCAACCTGTGCCAGGGCCTCAGCACCCTCACAGACAGGAATTTCTTCCCAATATCCCATCTAACCCTGCTCTCTGGCAGTGGGAAGCCACTGCTCCTTGTCCTGTCCCTCCATCCCTTGTCCCCAGTCCCTCTCCAGCTCTCCTGGAGCCCCTTTAGGCCCTGGCAGGGGCTCTCAGGTCTCCCTGGAGCCTTCTCTTCTCCAGGTGAACCCCCCCAGCTCTCCCAGCCTGGCTCCAGAGCAGAGGGGCTCCAGCCCTGGGAACATCTCCATGACTGCTTGAGAATGAAAGGAACGTGTCTCTTTACAGCCACCAACCACTGACACCCAGAGCACCTGCAGGACCTCTGCTGGCTTTCAGGACATTTAACACCAGCCAAAGTGAAACCTCGCTGTTTATTCCTGCTTGTCACTTCCCATTAACTGGGACAGTCTTCTGCTATCCACGCTCCATCTCTGTGCAGTGGTTTTCCGGGACACAGAATCCAACAACGTACAGGCAGAGAAAAATGTCACTGATATATCATCTACAGGACCCGCCATGGGTTCGCTGAGACCCAAGCTGGATAAACCTTGCCTTCAAGTCCTACATAAACAGGAGAGGGTTCAGCATCAGACACAGCTCCTGCATCCACAGAACACCAAGGGGACCAGCCAAAGCAGCACGGTGAACTCACCTATCTCGCGTTTGCGCTCGTTTGTGGTGCAGTTGTGGAAGAACTCCGTCATCAGGCTCTCCAAAGCCCGCAGAGAGGCCTCTTCCGATGCCTGGCAACGACATTTTAAGAGAAAGAGTTTAAAACTAACTCCCACTCTGCCCTGTACTCGGGACATGGGCATCAGGTGTCACAGCTGCACTCAAAACCCAACAGGAGGAGGAGGCAGAGTGCAAAATATCCTGGAATTCACACTGCCCATTGGTGCCAAGTAGCAACAAGATTTGTCCACTGCAAGTGAAAGCTTTGGAAGTGAAGAACCATTTGCTCAGCTCCATTAACCAATGGCAACAATTCCGTTATTTTGGTGGCATTGAGTAATTTTAGGTTAGTTAAGTTATTCTCACTAAGACAGCAAGCTCAAATAAAGATGCTTTCAGATGTTTAGATAATAAATATCACGATATGGCAGGAAGCATGAACTTTGAGAGGACTTTTGTTGGACATCAGGAGGAATTTCTTCACAGAAAGGGTTGTCAGGCAGTGGACTGGGCTGGAGTGCCCATTCCTGGAGGTGTCCAAGGAACGACTGGAGGCAGCACTCAGTGCTCTGGGCTGGGTGCCAACGTGGGGACAGGACATAGGTTGGATTCGATCTTGGAGGTCTTTTCCAACCTCAACAGTTCTGTGATTCTGTGACCCCTGACACCTATTCCTGTCTCTCCCTTGGTGCCATCCCACTGCTCAGGAAGCTTGAAAGATTAAGGAATTTCCCACACTTGGAAAAGCAATATACAAGTACTCAGAAATCTGATACAAGAACAACATCCCCCCCATCCTCCAATTTAGCTTTTATTACTGGAAATTATCATTTACAGCTCAGCGTTTTTAAGTTCTAAATAAAATTATCAGGATTAGCATGCAACCATTGCAGGGTCACCATAATTCTGGAGCTCTCTGGAGTTGGGATGATTTTATTCTGGCAAGGTAACAGCCTTAGAAACAGTCCTGCTACAGTACAGACCACACCATTAGCTGTGCCTCTCATGTTTTCAACTCCTTCTATCGCTAATAAGTTCATCAGGATTCAAGCCCCCACCATCCTCTGCATAGGAACAAAGTCAACTGTTAAAGAAAACTGAAAGCTCTGCCTCAAAAAACACCAAAAAGGAAACAAAACCCATTCCTGCCAGCCCTCGGCAGAGATGAGCACGTGGGGCAACCTGAGAAACACTCCAGGCTGCTGCCAGTTCCTATTCCACACAGAGCAGTTTTCCCAAGGGTCACACAGGAGACCCTCCCCAATAGATTAAGCCCCAGGAAAACCAACTGAAGAGCAAGAGCTCTCCAAGAGAGAGATGGCAAATGCCCCAAGAGAAGTTCCCAAACCTTGGGTAGATCCATTTGATGCAAATTCCCCCTGTTCTCGCACTCGGCTTTCCACCAGAAAAGATCAAGATCACCTCAGTTCACAGAGAACTCTTAGTTCTTCACAGGATGGCAGAGCTCCATCGTCTCTGGAGAGTTAATTGAATCCTTCAGGAACAGTAGGTAAGTCAGTTTTTTTCCAAGATTCAAGATTTATTTCGTACTTTTGGAAATAAATTACGGAGTTCTCATAAATCTTGAGCGTCTGCCATGTCCTCCACTGGCTTCAGCACTGAGATTTGGAAGATGACAGAGCCTCCTCCCAGGAACACACTTAATCTTTCACAGCAGAACACCACCATCATGCTGTTCAACGTGTCAAATGTAAACCAGAGAGCACAACACAAACATTTAATGCAAAAAGCCCAGGCTGTCCGGCAGCCAAGGCCAACTTGGGCACAAAGAAACAGCACGACCTCCAAGATTGTTTTCTTCTCTTGTTTCTCCCAGCTGTCCGGGAGGCCAAGGGTGAAGAAGGAAAAATTGGCTGAAGTAACCAAAAGCCAGCCCAGGATTGGCTCTGCAAGCAGGAGCCTCCCAGGTCTTCCCCACCTGTGGGCACAGCCTGTGCATCCCCTTCTAGCTACGGGCTGGGTTATAAAGGACCTGTGTCTGCTGAAGCCTCTGGGGGTTCCTCAAGTTCACCAGATTCTGGAGCACGTGGTCATCACCCACCTCGCCAGCCAAGGCCCTGATAATGAGGCCACTGAGATAACGAGCTGCAGGGGAAGATCACTGTACCCAGACACCCCAGAGAGCAGATTAGTGAGACTCCAATGAAAGCAGAGCTGGTGGAGGACCTGTGGCTGTACCTGCTGGAATATTTTCTCAGTTACTGCTCATGTTATTGTGAGTTTGCATTCTTCTAGGGCTCTGTGTTTGCTCTGCACTGAGGAAAGGGGCAGGGAAGTATCACCACTGTCATGAAGAGAATGCCATGAATCCTGGCACGGAGCAGCACAGATACTAAGGATTGCTTCAGGACAAGATCCCTCCCCACGGGCAGCCAGAACCAGCACGGCACAGTTCAGTTTCTGGTCTGAAAATCAGCCCTTTGGGACATCCACAAATTTAATTTTTAAAGGTTTACAGGGAAAGTCAGGACCATCAGCAGCAGAATTTACTACAGACACTCTGGGTAATGGCTGTTTGCCTCACCTTTACAAGGATCACTAAATATTCAACTATTAAAACAGAAATACTTCCCATTTGCTTTCACAAAGTGTATAATCTGAGCCCTCTTACCCCTAGTGCCTCCAAGGGCTGGATCAAACCCTCAGGAAATACTATTTCTCTCTTCTGCCAACCATTTGAGGAAAATACACTCAGTCCTATGGCTTGTGTTTGCAGGGCAAGAAATGTGAGCTTCTTACCAGAAGAGCTTTGCAGTTCACTAAAAGTGTTTGAGGAAAGATGGGATACCTCACCATCCACACCAGCTCCACTGCCCAAACACTACAGTTGAGTTCTGACCCACAGGCAGCCACAAGGGAGGATCCTGGTTGCCAAATTCAGCAGATCCTCTGGCAAAGGTGATGTCCTCATCACAGCTCCACCAGGGGAGCAAGGGAGTGAGAGGTGAGAGCAAACAGGGCTAAATGCCAACACACCCACAGCTACTGTCCGTGTTCCAAAAGGATATCCACACTCTGACCTGGCAACTGGGTCAAAACAACATCTCAGAGGTGTGTCACAGCTGATTATCCCCAGAATGGTCCTTTTCAGTGCTGCTGTGCTGGGTTGGGTCTGTGCCACAGGTCTGCTCCTCCTGGAACTGCCCCATGTGATCCAAGCAGGACTTGATATGGATCAAGTGAGGCAGAGAGACACTGTCAATCTGTGTCCTTCCCATCCCATTTCCCTTCATTACGTTTGCTAAGGGTGTTCCATACGTTATCAGAAGGGAGGTGTGTAGCTGTTTACTCATCCCATTTATCTACGGACTCCAGCCTTCCATGCCCTCCTCATACAACCAGAACAACTGCAGGTTCACAGCTCAAACAGCTCCATTCTGACAGAAAACACATGATTTGCTACCAAGAACTTGCACATTCAGTGATTCTCCATCCACCTAAGCACCAAAAGAAGGATCTACACCACCAGCTGATTTCAGGGCTACCTCCAATTATGTTTTAAGTTGTGTGAGTCATTTCTCATTTATGATTTCTGCTGATTAAGGAAAAAAAAACAGCTGTCAATTTACTGCATTTCAGGCTGTTCAATATTGAGACTGCACCTCAGTAAGGCTCTGGAGAAGCAAAATCTTTGTCCCCTGCTGCTGGCTCCAGAACAAGCTTGGTTTAGGTTGCAGACTATGACTAAAGTCTTCGGGTAAAATGAGTTACTCATCCAACTCCAGCAAACAACGGGGGAATGATCTTTGGATTTCAATTTAGGCAACTGCACATTTACACGAATAGATAATTCAGTGCTAATTTAAGTTTGCATATAACCAGAGCCAATCCACCCCTTAAAAAGAGTACCTGGAAGAAGCGCTTTCTAAAGCTATCTCCATTTTCTCCACGAGCACTTTCCCTTGGAGTTCATTTCCTCTTTTATTTTTTTACCTCATTCTACGTTCTCCTCAGGGATTGTTTCGTTCAGGGGAAAGCTCTTCCCTAATGCTTCTGCCATAAAAACACAAGCTGTTAACCTTTTAACGTTTGCCATTAGAGCATCGATCACACAAACGACATTCTAAATACGGCGGCTCAGCCTGGCGACAGCCCTAAGAGGGTTATGGCAGTTCGGGTTTTTCCCTAATGCGTTTGGAAATGGGTAGCACTCCAAGCCAAAAATCAAGGCAATCCCTCCCCAAAGCTTTTTTTAGTAAGATGTTAATTGCAGCTGCAGTGTTACAGAGGTGACTTCATCCCCCAGGCAGCACTGGAACACCTTCCTGACGTGGAAGAATGGATTTTACACCACACAAAGCCCCCAAACACCTCCTCCGGTGGCAGGTGGGAAAAACCCTCGCACTGCTGCACTTCACTGCAGATTGAACCCCTTCTGCATCTCTAAATAAAGAGGACGGGAGTTCTGTTGGGGAATTGTTACTCACCACCCTCTGCACCCATCATGGTTTTCATTCCAACGCCCACTCCCGTTCCACCCCTCCCCTCAGTACCTGCAGTGCTGAGGCCCTTTTCACACTGCATCTAACACCTACCAGCCCCCAGCCCCCCTACAACATGTACTGACACCAAATGCAGATCTCTCCCCAGCTTCCTCACTTTTTGGAGCCTTCTCCTGCATCCCAATCCCAGCCACCCCCTCTCCTACCATCTCCAGTGCAAGACACACAACTGAGCCTCCTCCTGGTTATCGAGATGTGGATCTTGGCACATTTATCTGCTAAAATGACTATCAGTTACATCCACCAGCTTGTGGGCAACTCTCGCAGGAGAGGAGGGACACCAAGTGAAACCTGGCTGTTGGATGCATTCCCAGCAAGAATTGCTAAAATGCCACCAGCAGACAGTGCATAGGGGTAAGAAAAAAGAAAATTCATGCACAGCAGCAGTACAAAATAACTCATTATCACCCTGCCTTTGCTAATTGCAGTCCCATCCTCTTCCACTTCAGAGCTTTCTGCTTCCCATGTTGTGCAGTCAGTTAATAGCACAGTCACACATAAAAATACAAACTACACTCCAGCTGCTGAATTTTCTTTCATCTGTATTTTTATAATCTTAATAATACACCTATGTGTTATTAGTATGACCAATACTAACATGCATATGTGCTAAGGTAGTAATTTATTTATTTAAGAATTACCAGGGTGTCTTTTAGAGCCCCTTCTTGTCCCAACCCTAACGTGATAATGAACAAGGAAATCAGTAATCACCCTCTCAGAAAGCTTGTTTCAAGCCTTTTTTTATGGGTGACAAAAGCCAGGATCACCACTCCAGAGAACCCCTGCAACAGCCCTGGGTCACTCAGTGCAGTGAAATTCGTGGCAGAAGCACACTACTATTTTTAGCCACAAAAGCAGAATTATGAAGTGTTTTTAAAAGAGTTGTAGGGCACCCAACACTTCCTCCGGGAAGGATGAACACACGCTATGGGGAGGCAGAGCTCTGAGCTCCAAGGCAGTGTTGCTCTCTGTATTTAATGATTTTTACCAATAACTGTAGAAGTTTGTTTGGGGTTTCACAAACTAATTCCCAGGATCTCCTTTTCAGAGGTCTCACACGAGGAGCCCAGAGCATACGTGCACCCCCGCAGTGCCCTGCTGATGGTATCAGGACACGGCTCAGCCTTCACTCTCAGTTTCCTTGTTGCATTTCGGAGATGTTTTTGTGGTTTAAAGAACCGAAACCAGACTTGGCCTCGCTCTGTGCTCTGAGAACAGTTCAGGCTCCCGGTGCCATGTCAAGATCCCTGGCTGCAGCACTGACCCCCTTACCTGGGTCACTCACTGGCCACAACTTCAGCAGTTCACTGATGAGACAGGCATTTTGCAAACTCCGTTCTGTTCTGGCAGATTTTTTGCTTAAATTGTGGGATAAAAGTCACAGATTGCTATTGCACCTCGAGGCAGCTGGCGGAGGAATAAAGGCACGACGCTCCTCTCCATCTCCCCACGGTGCCGAAGCTCAGGGCAGCACCAGAGCTGCTCAAAGCCCTCCTGCCTGTCCAACTCGCCCATTCAGAACCCCAGGCTGCACTTTCAGGAATCAACATGTTTAGTTTAAACATCAGCAAAGGATTAAACACGACCCCAGGCTGAGCACCCTGGAACGGGCTCTGCAGAGCCAGCAGTGACAACCTGATGTCTCGACCAGGAAACAGATCATCTTCCCTGTAACACTGCCTGCTCCACAAGTAATCAGCACCTTTCCAATAGCCAAGGGATCTTATTTCTTAAATCTTCCTGGACAGGCAGGTTCAGTTAACCAGGCATCGGGTTTTAAGGCTGAACTTTGATTAACAGGCTCAAGTGTCTGAGTATGATCCTTTCTACACCAGTAACTCTTAACCCACATAACCAAGCCCAGCAGTCAGTGCCCTCCACCCAGCAGTTCCATTTGCTTCAATACCTAAAAATGCTCTTAGAAACCCACCAAAGGAATAAAGCAATCACAGCAAGCTGGAATAAGCAAAGGCAGATTGACACAGCGCTGTTTCAAGCCACACTCTTGCTGAAGACGAGCCCAAGAACGATTTCTGGGTCCCCGGCGCTCAGTCACGTGCCCTTGACTTCCTAATTGATTTCTTGTGGTTTAGCTGCTGGAAAAGGCTTAGCAACACAGTATTTTCCCAAACAAGCAGTTGCTAAAGTAGCAATATACAGCTGAGAAATGCAGAAGTGCCCAAAACAGACTCCTCAAGATCGATATCCTGCATATCACCAAAGCACAGCAGGCCCAGGTGCCTCTCGAGTTACTTTTTGGACTTCCAACTTAAATTTGAAGATCCAGTCACAGCCATCAGATCTTCCTCAGTAGCTCACACAGTTCTGAACTGCTGTCCACCGCTTTTTAAGCCACCAGTGATAATAATTTTCACTTTGTGTGTTACCAGCAAAAGCAACCAAGCAAAATCTGTTCTTCAGACACAGCACAAGGCTGAGCATCTGCCAAGGGTGACCAGCTGGGCACGTGCCACTTCCCAGATGCTAAAACACTGCAAGGTGACTCTGGTTCTCTCCCAGAGCTCAGAATTAACATAAAATTTTGCAGTGGAGCCTGGAAACATCTCTGTCAAAGAAGAGGTTTGCAAACTCAGTGCTTCAGTCTATCCATTCACTTTTCCTGGGTTCCTGGAATGTGCCACAGCCTGTGACACCTTGGAGAGGGATCCCATCCTTTCCTGTAAGGCAGTGCTAGTGCAGAGCTCTGTGACCATGGTCACAGGGTTCAAATCACTTCCCTTTTCTCTGCGTAAGCAAATCAGGCTTGCAGAAGCAGGACCACAGGGCTGCCCCAAAGGAAGCTTCACTCACTGGGAGAACATTTCATCCAGAGTTTTAGGTCACTTAACCTGACTGCTAAACAGGCAGATGGGAGAAGGCCACACTCAGATCAGAACATCAAAAGATGAGCAGCAGTGTGTCAAATAAATTTACAAAAGGTACCAAGTATGGCCTTTTTAGCTGAAGTCTGCTTAAAAAACCTCACAACTATCACAGAATCATGGAATAGTTTGGGTTGGAAGGACCTCAGAGCTCATCCATTTCCACCCCCTGCCATGGGCAGGGACACCTTCCACCAGCCCAGGTTGCTACAAGTCCCATCCAACCTGGCCTTGGACACTCCCAGGGCTGGGGCAGCCACAGTTTCTCTGGGCAACCTGTGCCAGGGCCTCCCCACCCTCACAGACAGGAATTCCTTCCCAATATCCCATCTAACCCTGC
>JAYRBT010000281.1:0-17506 GCA_036023395.1 Myiotriccus ornatus | reverse complement strand
ATGGTGGGTTTTGGGGATAAAAATGGTGGGTTTTGGGGATAAAAATGGTGGGTTTTGGGGATAAAAATGGTGGGTTTTGGGGATAAAAATGGTGGGTTTCGGAGACAAAATGGTGGGTTTTCAGGGGAAAAATAGTGCTTTTCAGGGATAAAATAGTGGGTTTCAGGGATAAAAATTGTGGTTTTCAGAGGTAAAACTGTCTCTAAGGCAATTTTTAATTTCTGCAACCAGTTTTTATTTTTTGCCATAATTTTGTTTCAAGGGCCATGGATTTTAACTCAATTTTTTTAACCACAATTTTAAGCCCCAGATTTAGTAGCTTCAATCCTGCCAATTTTCATTTAACAGTTCATTTTGTATTGGTTTTAAATGCCTGGCGTTTCAGGTTTTTGAGGCAATAAAACACATAGTGGGAGCTTTGAAATTAAATATTCAGCACTACTCTCCTCTGGCTTACTCAGTGTCATCTCCTTGGGTGAACTTGCATCTTCTGGGTGGGTTTTTTGTGGATTTTATTCCCTTCCTGTGTCCTTGAGGAGTTCAGAAGAAGCTTTTTTGGAGTGTACCAGAACCAAGAATAAGATCCCGTGGCATTTGGACCATCTTAATTATTGAAAAAATACAATTATTCCCTTGTATTTCCATATCCCTCCTTCTGGCTCTTTTAAAATGATTTCATAGTCATTTACAGAAATCTTCATTTCATTCACAGAAATACATTTTCAAGAACTTCTGTTAAGGATTCCTCTTCCTCCTCCGCCTTCATTGCTCGGTTATCACATGTTTTTTTTAATTTACTCTTCTTTATTGGTCCTTTCCAATCCTCCACCCTTCAATAATCTTTATAAATGGCTGTGCAAAACCTGCCCATTTCTCTCCTGGTCAGTGAGAAGTGCCAGTCAGGCTGTGACATCTCTTACTAAGGGAGAACAAAGAAACCCCTCAACTCCGAATAATCCAAGTCTGGTTTATCAGATTTGGGGCCTCAAAAGCTTTATTTGAGGGCACATTGCAAGAGCAGTGGTGCTTGAACAAGTATTTAAAAAAACAACCTTTATTAATGGCACAGTCATCTTGTTAAAATCAAATTTGATTCCGAGATAGCAGAAGTATCTCCAGTAAAACTGGATTTATGGCATGAAATCAAGCAGTGCTTTTTTTATCTCTGTAGGTTGAAAATGCTTTATTGCCATTTTGTGTGTTTTGGTTTTGGGGTTGGGAAGAGGCTCAGGAGGATCTTTTGCAGATCCTGGAAATAATGTGTAAATATCCAGATGTGTAAAATAATGTAAAAATCCAGATGTGTAAATACCTGGTGGGAGGCAGCACAGGGAAGGAGAAATGTTTTCAGCTGAGTCACAACTGGAATTAGTGAGGGAAAGGTGGGGTGAGGGGGATAAAAGAGGAGAAATACAATAGTTTTCCTGTCTTCTGCTGCTGGTTAGAAACAGCTCATGGCAGGGTGTCAGCTGTGGGTAGCTGTTGGTAGAAAATCTGTTTTTTTTATTTACTCCTGAACTGAGAAGAAAAAGAATTCAATAAAAATAAATCTGGGTACGTATTCGGGTCCCCTGTTCTGAAACTTGCTCAGATTTCCTTAAATTAAGTTTGAATTCCTCGGTCTGAGCCCTGAAAAGTATAAATAAATAAAAGAATGGTCTCCTCCCCTGTCCATATGGATAGGTGGTATTCCCAAGGCCGGGGGGGATGGATATAAGGAGCTGTCAGACAGGAACAGGGTTTTCCAGGAGTGCAGGAGGAGAGTTTTGTTGGTTTAAGTGCTAAGAGGAGATTAAACTGCGATGGGTGAAATGGGCCTGAGCTCCACCCCATTGATCCCAGTGGAAATCAAAAAGGGCCCAGTTAAAATAATATGAATAAAATAGGAAAGTAATATTTATGCTTCCAATTTCTATTATTACCAGAGCAGGATAAACCTCCCCTGCTGGCACTTTGGCTGCTGTGGGATCTTGAGCAGGTCTGAGAGGGGCTGAACTGGCCAGTTTTGAGTTCTGACAGATCACGTGAAAGGTTTTCCTTCGACAGATGCTCCAGGAAGGGTTTCCAAGAGCACTCCTGCCTCACTTTTTGGGAACCTGAGCCAACCTGCAGCATCCCATCAGTGTCTTAGGCTGGACTCAAAGTGCCAGGGGAGGCTCTTTGTCTTCTCTTTTGCATATCAAAATGTTAAGGACAGAGCAATAACAGGATTCCACGAAGGTTGTGCTTCTGACAGTCGGTGGCACCGTGTGATTTATGCTGCTCTTGGAGCGGTGATGTGTCTGCATCCAGACCCAGAAGGTGTTCTGTGAACTTAAAAGGGGGAAAGGGAAAATTCTGCCTTTTGGGAAGGCCAATTAGGGGGATAAATGACACAGATGACTTGACTAATTTATGTTCTCTGTGATTTCTCTGATGAAACACAACACACTTGCTGTTCCCTCTGTTCCCCAGGGCTTTGGGTAGTTTACTGTTTGTGGCTGTAAAAACACAACAGGGAATACCTGAACATATGCTGGAGCTAAAGGGGATGAGAGATGGCAGCAGCTAATCTGGGAAACACAAAATGCCTCTTCTTGAAGTGTTTGTCTAGAGAAAAAGGCATTTAGTGATTTCCAGCACCTGCTGGAACACACTTGATCAGAGAGGCTGCCTCTTAAATACCTAAATTATCATAAAAGTATCTTCTGGCTTCATTAAAACAGCTCCCACTCGATGGGTTCATCTGTCAGGGCAGGACTAGAGAGCAGTCAGATGCTCCTCCACTGACCACAGGGTTCCTCGTTTATTTAACAGCTCCCTCAGTATCCAAGGAGCAAAATAAAAGAAAAGGAAGTAATTCCACAGCTCTCAGAACTCTCAGCGAATAAAATGTCACCTTGCAGAGGGTTTAATTGTCCACTTACCCTCTGTTCCCACTCAGGGAGCCCTGGATGGGCTGAACACCTCGAGTGGTTCCTGCTGAGCTGAGCAGCCCAACACAAGTGATCCGAGTCCACATCCCTCTGGATGTGCTCCTCGGGATCCCTTGTCTGAATCCCTGGGAACAAAACCCTGTTGGAAACATAATCCTAACAGGGTATCCGCAAGAAGTGATGCCTCGTGTGCTGAACCTGTGGAGCTGCGTGAACACCCCCAAAATATTTTGGTTAAAAAGAGATTCCAAAAATTATGATAAAAATTTGATTTCTTAGGGGTTTTGGTGAGGTGGGAAGAGGGAGTTTACTGAAATCGAAATCTCAAAATGAGTTTGATTTACAGAGAATTTCCAGGCTGAATTTTTGTTTTCCTGGCTCAGGATATTTGGGGTAAGTTTCAGATTAATTTTAAAAACGGTTCTCTGAATTACCTGTTGGAAGTTGATCCATTTTTACGGCTGTGCTGTTCCATTTGCATTTAAGCACAGCTGATTTAATGATAAGAAATCTTTTTAAAAACGGTCCCAGGAGTGTTTTTGAAGGATTCATTAACTTAATTTCTGTTGCTCTTGAGATATGATGGCCTTTTTTTTGTGTTTTCCTTGCTGCTCTGATATTCTAGGAATGCCAGAACTAAATTATATGTCCCTTTGCTTACTTGACATTGAGTGAATTGCTTATTTCAGTCACTGGATGACACTTATAGGCCATTTGTCCTCATTGGGATTCTGAAGTTGCTGAGTAATTTTTTATTCATTTCAATGCTATTTATTTTAATGATATTTCCCCCCCCCCCCGTATTACAACCCTGTGCCTGTGGTTTCCAGTAAAGATCCAGGTAGGCATTAAAACTAATAGAGTGTTTCTAGCAATTGGCCAGGGTAATACTGATGGAACCGTCTGTTCCACTCAGGTTGATCGTTCGGTGCGTGCAAAGCTTCTTCCAGCCGGGAGGATCCATCAGGATTCCGATAGAAACCATCACGCTCCCAAATGCAGCTGCAATTTAAGGGACAACATCAACGTGTTCTGACAGCAGTTGTGCTCTGAAATAGGAGGATTTTCAAACAAGTGTCCTCAGAATTTAGCTCGTGTTCCCGTTTCTGTAAAAGCGCCGCTGAAACCGGGACGAGAAGGAGCCACTTCTGGTGGCGTCTGCTGCTTGGAGCGTCGGAACTGCACACCTGGGACACAGCTGGAGGGGGACTTTCCAGAGGATTGGGAACAAGGGACGAAGCAGCAATATCAGCAACCCTGGGCAGGGCTAGTTCTTTTCATTTTGGTGAGGATAACCCCGTTTTTAGCTGTGAAAAAGCCACCTTGCACAGGGGGATGCACCTCCTTGGTCCTCAACGTTGCGGTGATGAAGTCACCACCTGGCAGCAGGTGGGGGACGAGGGGTTTCTTCAGCCTTCAAAATGATGAATGTCAACGTGATTCCCTATAAAAAAAAAGTGGATTTCCTGGAATCACAGCATGGTTTGGGTCGGAAGGGACTTGAATTGCTGGATGTGGGAGCAAGGAGTGTTGTGCAGCAGGAATGTGCTGGGAATGCCGAGGCAGAAGTGGAGGCTGACGGACAGAGGCATCAACCACAGAACTGTTTGTTAGTAGTGACAAATTGCTAGTTCAGGTTGGAAAGGACTGGAAGTTGGAGTTCGGGTTGGAACCGAAATTAGTTCAGGTTGGAACTAAAAATAGTTCAGGTTGGAAGGACCTCTGGGGATCATCCAGTCCAACCCCCCTTGCAAGGCTTTGTCACCTGGAGCAGGTGACACAGGAATGTGTCCAGGTGGGTTGGGATGTCTCCAAAGAGGGACACGTGGAGAGGACACAGATCCACAGGGAGGAGCAGTGAGAGCAAAACCTCATCAGCACCAACCTGCTCTTTAACTGGCAAAAGTGTGGTTATAGCAGAGCTTGAAGGGCTGGGTAAGGACTGATTTTTACTTTATTTTTCCAGGTCTTTACCTTGGAAACCCTTTCCAGCCTGAAAATGAGAGCAGTCCCACTTATCAAACCTTTAGACATGGAGCAATCAGTCAAGTTTTACTAAAAGACAAAATGGATGTTTTTTCACTTTGAAGCTCCAGGAGGAAAAGCAAAAGGACACTTGTCAGCCACCTGTAGTTGCAAACCACTTACAAGTACCAAGCCTGTGCTGCTGCTGCCTCTCCCTCCTCCTCATCTGCAATTCATCAGTGCCCCTTCCCTCCTGGGTAAGGAGTTACCTTCCATTTACACACCGCAGGGGTGTCATCACCCAAAGGGTGAAGTCAGCCAAGAGAATCTCTTGAGTTAATGCAGAAATGAGGCCAATATATTAATGTAACAACAGGACACTTGGCTCTTTATATTTAAAGGCAGGAGCCTAAAATCAGGGATAAAGGATATTTATTGGGAGGAAATGTACCTTTATTGAAGGCTTGGATTTGAACAGGGAGCAGCAGCCGGAGCCCAGCATGAGCGGTGCTTTCTGAATGGGCTCATCCCACAATGGAAGGGGTTGGAGGGGACCTTAAAGACCATCTCATTCCACCCCCTGCCACGGGCAGGGACACCTCCCACCAGCCCAGGTTGCTCCAGGCCCCATCCAACCTGGCCTTGGACACTCCCAGGGATGGGACAGCCACAGCTTCTCTGGGCAACCTCCCCTCCCTCACAGCCAAGAATTCCTTCCCAATATCCCACCCAGCCCTGCCCCCTGGCAGTTTGAGCCCATTCCCCCTTGTCCAATCCCCAGATTTGTCGGCAGTAGATTTCTTTCCCTGGTTTTGAAAGAAATGTCCCAAAGGGTGCACCGAGCCCACGAGTGCCTGTGAGGTGGCACAGCCCCACGTCCTGCACTGCTCTGCTGCCTCCCCATCCCTTCAGCTCCGCTTTTTTGGCTGGGCACAGCGTGATCTCCGTGGCCGTGCTGCTCCACAGGCACAGTCCATGGCACAGGTGAAGTTTAGCCTTGGAAATTTCCCGCTGTTCTCTGGAGAACGGGACACAGAACGAGGGAGATGTCTTGGAGTTTCCCCAGACACCACATGTTGTGTCCCCATCCTTGAAGACAGGGAATGGTGCAGGATTGCTTTGATCAGCTGTGGCTCTACTTTGGGCTGAAACCCAAAAAACTTCGATGAAAACACTCCCTATTCTTTGTGTAATAGTTTGGACCCGAGTCTTTATTCCAGAGCTTGGCATTCCGTGCTCATGGGAGTCTTTAAGGTAGCAGGGCATTAAAAAAGGCTTGGGTTGAAACTTGTCAAGGGGAAATAATACCTGCAATTGCTCAGCTTCCTGATTAAAAAACCCACACCAGTGTCTGAGTAAGAGCAATGTTTTCTCAAGCATTAGTGATACTTTAATTCAACACAGCCACAACAACAAAAAAATTGATTTTATTGCTCTCTTATTTTATGGATCATGAATTTAACTGAGCTAAATAGTCAAAGTACAGGTGAATAGCACTGCTTTAGTGACCACATTTCCTTCTGCATTTCACTAACTGGTTGTTTTTGTTTTTGTTCTGCTTACTCAGCTTTTCACATCTCTGACTCCAAAGACCTCCAAAGGACAGTAAAGAAACCAACTGCTGTGTTTACCTTCCTGTGCTGAGCAAGGCTTTATGCACCTTCTCTGGTAGGTTTTTCTCTTAATTTCAGTCAAACTCTGAAGAATGTGTGGGTTTAGAGCCCTGTATCACAGTGGTTTGTTTCACAATCGTTAATATTAAGTATTTTGAACTGTGTATCTGAAATATCTGCTGGGCTGGGCATTGGACAGATCGTATGAAGAGACTGTCCCAGCCCCAGAAAACTCCTAGGATTTATACCACGAGAGAAATGAGATTTGATGTGTGCAGAGGGTCCAAGGAGCTGTTTAACTTACACCAGTGACTGGGGAATGACAAGAAATAGCTTCCTGGGAACAGTTTTCCCAGAGGAGCTGTGGCTGCCCCATCCCTGGAATGTCCAAGGCCAGGTTGGACGGGGCTTGGAGCGACCTGGGCTAGTGGAAGGTGTCCCATGGTGGTGGGATTGGAACTAGATGGTCTTTCAGATCCCTTCCAACCCAACCCATTCCATGATTATTTGAAATACAAGCTGTTTGTCCACATTTCCCTTTTCCAACGGTAAATGGTCTTCACTCGTGCATTCTAAAGGAATTTACCACTCCTAAGTATTCATAGGGTTGATTTCAGCATCAGGTCATTATTTTGTAGGTTTGAAGTTAGTTGCAGCCTCTCATGTCATTGCAAATATAAAGCTACAGCTCTGAGTTAAACGGGCACAAATTAATTTGCATTTTCTGCAGTCTGAGGTGTTTTCTGCTCTGGCAGATTTTACTCCAAATCACCACAGTATTGACGAGAGGAAAACTCCTGCACTGAGCTTAGAAATGCTCCAAGATGAGGCTGATGCAGAAAACATGGGGGATCCCAGGGAAGGATCTCACTTCCAGGTGGGATCTCCCTTTTGCAGTAGCAGCCAGTGGGTGGTTGGTGCCTTCCTGAGGGCAGAAGGGTCGTTTGTACTTGGAGGAGACACTTGTTCCCCTGTGAGGCCATTGTCCAGCTACCACAGAGGGGGCACAGTGGTTCCAGTGGCCATGCTGGACAGGAGAACTCTGGGAATAGAGCAGCTTGATTAACGTGTGGAAAATCGGTGTGGAAAGCCAGTTAATTCCCCTGCAGCAACACCGGTGCATCAAAATCGGTCTCAACATGTTCGTGGTGCCTCTTAGCAGGTTTTCTGCTGCTGGGCAGTGCACACCCTCCATGGCCAGTCTGTCCCTGTGCCCAACTCTCCTCACCCTTTGGAATCTTCCTTGGTGCACAACTTGATTTCCTCTGGCTGCAATTTCAGCTTCTCCATAGGGACCACGGAAGAGACTTAATTCCTGATTTATTTACCGTCAATACTCTGTCAGAACGTTATCACCCCTCCCCTTGGGCACCTGCAAACCAGACAGCCCCAGTTCTCTCCATTTCTTTAGGTCATATTTTCTAAATTTAATTTTTTCTCTCTCTCTTGTGGCTTCTCTTTGCTTGAGCCCCATCTCGGTCCATCTCCCCCAAGTCAAACTCACCCACCAGCCAAGGAAAACCCTTTGAATTTGGCTGAGGTTGATGGGGGAAAAAATCATCCTTAGAAATGATAAAACTAAGATTTTTTTATGTAACCTAAGTTCTCTTGTGTTTTTCTCCAGTAATTACCTTTCTCTGGCTGTTACTTCAATAAAAAGCTTGTAGATCCCATCTGGAAGAGGAAAGCACACAAATGACTCAGGCTTTCAAAGGAAAGTAATTCCAAAGCTAATGGCACAGGCTGAGTTTCTCCCATCAGTATTGTTAATTTGAACACCAGTGAAAAATACTCTGCCCAGGCTTTTGAACACTCCTGAGTTCCACATGGAAACTGTTTTCTCTCAATAAACTGCCTGTCCCTCAGTAAGGATGGGCTAATTTAACCCACAGAAGCTGATTTAACGATAGAGTTTGAAGAGTTAAAGATGATTTTTTAAATGGAGGTTAAAAAGGTTTCATTTTCTTTATAGTTTTGCTCCTGGAAAAGAGATTTAACCCACCAATAGCTGTTGGACTTGATCTTGCAGCTCTTTCCCAACCTAAATGGCTCTGTCATTCTACAATATCGGCAAGGCTGAAAATAATGCTGCCCAAAATTGCAGTGGCACAGGTTTATATCAGCCCACTGTCACAAAACTAAGTTACTCTTGCTTTTCATAACATGTACAGTGGTGATTTATGTATGTCTTCATAAAATATAAATATATTCTTGTAAAAATTAGCAGCCTACAGTGAAAAACCTATTAAACAACAAAATCAAACTCACTGCTGCTGCAAATGAGTTCAGATCACATGAAGACTTTTACAGGCCTACTTTTCTAATAAATCAAAGAAAAGCAAATTTCACAGGGAAAAAAAAAAACCCAAACCTCTGTTCTTGCCCTTTAATTGCTGCTCCTCCTGTTCAGGAGCACAGGCACTAAAGGCACATAACCAAGTCCTGGAGCCCTGAAAACAAGAGCAGGAAAAGGAGCTTTCTGTCCCAGTTTAATTTCGGGTAGTTACAGAAATGAGGCTCCCAGCTGCTTGAATTACTGTGTGCAGTGACACCATAATAAGAAAGTTAATCTCTTTAAGTAGCTCTCACAGTCTTTTTCATTGGCAGCCCCTTGCCTGGCATGGCCATTTACCTGGAAATCTGCATTTAAATGCAGGCAGGAACGTTCTGGGTGCAGATGGGGGAAGGCAGAACTGCTGGGAGCTGCAGTGGAGGGATCCGGGCCCGAAAAACCTGTGTGTGGTGGAAAACTTGGAATAGGATCCCCAGGGAATATGTAGGTGCTGGTTTTGTCAAGTCCTAGGTGTTTTTTCAGTGTGCTTTGAATATTTATTTTATAAAGTTTATTAGTCTCCAGGATTACATGGGATGAGCTGGGAGGTGCATCCCGAGCAACCCGATCCATGGAAGGTGTCCCTGCCCATGGCAAAGGGTGGAATGAGATGAGCTTTAAGGTCCCTTCCAGCCCAAACCATTCCCTGATTGTTACCAGCACTTTCTTTGTGAGCTGGAGAGCTTTTCAGAACCAGAAGGACACTGCAGGGATGTTTTGGAGATCCCTGGTGTTCAGCTGCTCTGCTTGGAGGCTTCTCAGGTTGCATTTCCCATGAATATTCTTTGGAAATGAGGTGGGATTGCAAAGCTCTGAGGGGCAGCTCACAGTTTGGAAGCTTTCTGTTCTGGAAATAGGGAAAAGCCCACTGGGAAGAGAAGGATTCTTTTTTTTTCCTCTCCCTGTGGTGTTTAGATGTGGAAAGGATCAGAGCTCCTGGAGGAGGGAAGAGGCGTTTCACGTTATCCATTCCTCGGGGTTTACAGATGAGAATCGTGGAATCCCAGACTGGTTTGGGTTGAAAGGGACCTCAAAGCCCACCCAGTTCCACCCCTGCCATGGGCAGGGACACCTTCCACTAGCCCAGGTTGCCCCAAGCCCATCCAGCTTGGCCTTGGACACTCCCAGGGACACTTCCACGACTACAGGAAGGTCCTTCCTTTGTCACCCGTGCCTAAATAACTGGGACCAATTCAGTCGGGCCTTTTAAAAACAAAACAATTAATAGAAATTAATTAACTTTAATGATGCCATTTCTTTTCTTTCTCTCCTCCCCCTTCTCTCCCTCCCTCGTCTCCCACTTTTTGGCAGCTCCTGGATCTCAGCTTAGATCACGCAGGGCCAAGCCCAGCAGATGCAGCAAAAGTTTCTCTGACGAAAAGCTACCCCTGTTTTTCACAACTTTGATAAATACAAAGCCAGAGCACGATTAAGATCTGGGAATTTGGCTGCTTTTCCCTCCCCTCTGTACCTGCTCTGGAGCTGAGATGTTTTAGGGGGTGATTCATTGGCACCATTACTGCCTTTATTCCTTTAAGAGCACCTGGAGGGCCGATGTTTCAACATTACACTAAAGAGCTGAGCTGGTTTTTTTTTTGTTTTTTTTTTTTTTTCTGCATAGTTCCAAACCTTCCATTTAATTCCACTTGAATTTAAATGTTTCCTGTTAACTTTGTGCATTATTTTTTTTTCAGCTTGGAAGAAGTCACTTTGTTTTCACCCTTGAAAATTCACCGAGGGAACGTGAAATTGGGTCAAACTCCGGATTTATTTTGTTCTCCCACCACGTTATTTTGGATGAGTTGCCACTGGCAAATCAGACCTGATGTCTCAGCTGGAAGAGGTGGCACGTTCCTGGTGTGCAAAGTGTTGTCCTGCTCCCAGATTTCCTGAGCTGTCCTCCAGAGGTGGAAATGGTCCGAAGCGACTCGGTTTTGGTATTTAAAGTGTTTTAATTTGGAGAGATCATTTCCTTTAACAACATTTGGGGGAGACGTCCCAAAAAACTTCAGATTCTGTTCTTTTTGTGAGTCCTGCAAGGAGACTTTGTACCCTGGTGGTTTCCTGTGAAGGGAAATGTGATCTCTCCAGAGATGCTGGCATGAGGATGATGTGTATGCAGCTCACTGCTCAGTGATCCTCCAGCTCCAGACACGTTCTGGGAATATTTAACCTTTGAGGGAAAGAGAATTGGATTATCTGCTTTCAGATGCATTATGTGCCTGGCTCCACTACCATAAAAAAAACCAAAACATTAACCCCCCAAACTTTGGGAAATAGATCAATTATTGCTAAAAGTTTCAGTGCCATGTGAGGTCAGTTCCAATAAGAGCCCTTAAAAAAGGGGGGGAAAAGGTTTCTGCAAATGTCAAAAAATGGAGCAAATTTAAAGTACAATTTAAAGGAGTGAATTTAGGACTTTAAGCTTCTCCTACAGAGAAAGGATCATATCTGGAAGGCTGTTAGAAGCAGTTCTGGATGTCCAGGAGCTGGAATTAGACTATCTGGATATTCTTCATATCCTCCAAATCTGGAATGGAAACAAAATTAAGTAAAAAAAAAATATGCAATGTGCTTTAGAGGCACAAAGAGGACGTTGCAGGTGTCAATCCATTCTTTCATTCCATCTTCAAAGCTTCTTTTTGGCTGCCGTAAAGCAAACCCATGGCTGATCCTTCTTGGACTGAAATTCCTCCCTTCTTCATATAAGATTTGGAGGGTGGGAGGTGCTAAAAATCAAGAAGCAAATCCCCCTCTGCCTTTCCCTCCATCCTCCCTGCCTCCAAAACGAAGAGGAAACCCTGCTGGACTCAGGTTCTCTCCTCAGTGTTTCTGGTTTTCAGGTCTGTTTTTCAGCTGCACATTTCTGTGCTCAAAACTTTTCTGTCTTTCCAGGATCGTTTTGGTCTTTGCTCTGGGAGGAAAAGGCAGAGGGAAAGGGGAGATTCCTCAGGGGAGGATCAGCACAGCATCCCTTGCACCTGCCGTGGGAGAAAACCACCACCTCCAACCCACCTTTGCTGTTTTCCGTGGATTTATCCTCTATTCCACGTGTTGCTGCTTGTTCTGTATCAGCAACACCCAGGATTGCTCCGGGCCAGTGCATGAGACACAAAATGTGTGAAAAATTGCAATGACAGGGGTTTGTTCCTTGCTGGTTCGTGATAAAGAGGAACAGAAACACTGGCCAGACGGGCCCTCTGGACATTTTAAGGCCTTTTCTTTTTAATCAAATGTCTCAGTCTGTTTGGTTTGCCATCATTATAATTATGTTTTCATCTTGGACTAACAGCATTTTCAGTTCAGAAATACAAAATCATTGTAGGAGAATCAGGGAGCAAGGAAAAATGGGGTGATAAAGCTTTAAAAAAAAAAAAAGGTGTGAATATATATAATGTGTTTGCTCATTATGTTTTCCTACATTACCAGATGCAGTGGCTGGAGCAACCAGTACAAGCTGCAAGTAAATTGGCATAAAATAATGCTAAAAGAGGGTTTTAGTTGCTTTCATCTGCCATTAATATGACTTTTCCAAAATATTTACTGACTGAATTCTGTCAGATAAAACCTCAATAAATTTCCTCAGTCAGCTTGTAACCATAAGCTAACAAGGCCCTGGAGTGACAGGACAAGGGGGAATGGCTTGCAGCTGCCAGACAGTGGGTTCAGATGGGATTTTGGGAAGAAATGCTCCCCTGGGAGGGTAGGAAGGCCCTGGCACAGGTTGCCCAGAGAAGCTGTGGCTGCCCCTGCCCTGGAAGTGTCCAAAGGCAGGTTGGAGCAGCCTGGGCTAGTGGAAGGTGTCCCTGCCCGTGGCAGGGGGTGGCACTGGATGAATTTAAGGTGCCTTCCAACCCAAACCATTCCATGATTCTCTGATAAGAAGAATTCCCACTTGCTCAAGTATTACCAGTGCTTAATGCTGTTGTTGTATCAAATTTTGGTTTAAAGGTTGTTTAAGATGAGTAAGAGCCCTGGATGTAACTGAGCTGAAGCTGCTCCAAGTGAAATGGGGATGTTTAAGTGCAGTCAACATTCATGAAGCTCATTACAAGTTTCATATTTCTTTGTTTCCAGGCTTTTATGAGCAGCAATTGTCGTGTTTGTAATTATAGCACTGAAGATTTTCCAAATGCCCTTTCTTTGTCCTTTAGCACTTGAATACAGGCTTTGTCCTTCTCCTTTCTGATGTTACAGCATAAGAAAATTGGCTGAAAGATTGCTGTGTTTTCAGGCACTTTCCAAAGCGCTGCTGGTTTAAAAAAGCATCATTTTACAGAAATGACAGCTTGATGTGGTGTGTATCTATCTCCCTTCTCCCGTGCCCGCCGTGTCAGCCTCCATCAGTTTATTTACCAACACACTCACCAGGATTTTTTTACTTTGCAGCCTGCAAGGTCAGGCACGCTGGTGGAAGCCAAGCTGGGATGCAGCACCTTCCTTTTCCTTGGAATTAGCCACAGTAAGCAATTTTTCATGGACTAACAGACTCAGTGAGGCTGGAAAGGGTCTCTGAGATCTCGGGGTTGAAGCAGCGCTGCCAATACCCCCACTAAACCATATCCACACCTCCATGCTCTTAAATCCCTCCAGGCATGGGGGCTCCACCACTGCCCTGGGCAGCCCCTTCCAATGCCTGACCACCCTTCCCATCAAGAAGTTTCCCCTAATATCCTAATAAACCTTCCCTAGCACAGCCTGTTTCCCCTTGTTAGCTGGGAGAAAAACTGATCCCAACGTGCTCAACCTCCTTTCATGTGATTACAGAGAGCAATAAGGTCCCTCCTGAGCTTCCTTTTCCCTTTTGACGCAGAGTGTGTGGGTTTTTTTCCCCACTTTTCCAGGTAGAGATTGAAATCCAGCCACCTCTGAGACCAAGTTATTCAGCATAAAGCCAATTATCCTCGTGGTCCGTGGCTGCAGAGCTGGTCCTCAACCAGCAATTCCTACAAAAGAGAAAGGTCTGTGTTAGCTTTGGTTAAATGAAAGTTTGAGAGTTCCTTTAAGCAGCAAAGAGAGGAAGAGATGAAGAAGGAATGGGTTTGGCTGTGTCCATCTCTCTGATGTCTCTGACCCTGTCTGATGTGGCAGGCAGGAAAATGAGGAATTATCATTTTGCTTCTGAAAAAAAAAGGTGATTTTTAAAAGTGTGATTCAATTCTAGTAAAGATACATAAAAATATTCGGGGTAAGTGAAAAAAAAAAAAAACCACAAAATTTCATTGCTGTGCATTAACTGACTGGGGAAAAAAAATATGAGATTGATGATCAGTGAATAGGTTTGACTTGGCCTCGTGGATGGGTCAGACCTGATCGGGGCCATCCGTGGTGAGCTTTGCTCAGCTCTGCAGGTCTCAGATGGGACTTGCAGAATTCAGCATTTTGCAGGATTAGTTATTTAATGCTTAATATGTCTTGAAATGGGGTTGTTGGCCGTTTAACAAGGAAGAGCATAATTTTCCTTCGTGTTTTCACGCTGTGAACTCCACCCACAGCTCAGAACAGCTCGGAATGGCTGCCTGCATTTATTTACAATCTGTGCTAAATGAACTCTCATTAACAGCTCTCTTAGACTGTTCTCGTTCTTCTCCTTCATGTTAATAAGAGGTTAAATTTCCAGCAGTCTGCAGATAACATTTTATTGTCCTGGGCAGCACACTGAAGAAAACTGTCTGGTTCTCTGTAAGTTTTTTTTTCCCCACACTCTTTTGCCTTGTTATTTAGCCATCATTAGAACTGGATTTGAACTCAGTAGAAATGAAATTATGCATAAAGCAAGAGCGTTTTGCATGCTGGGCTGATTCCTCCTGTTAGAACTTGTGCTGCTGAAATACTGCAGGAACTTTTTCCCCTTGCTTAAGAAGAAGGAGGGGTTTGCACAGTTACATTTTTGCAACAAAACTCAATTACAGAGGGTGCTTGAAAAGCCAATTTTCTCAAGAATTTCTTGCATGGGCAGCATCCAAAATAACTGCAGGAGGTCAGCTGGGATAGCTGAAGATAGAGATGGTCTTTAAAGTCCCTTCCAACCCGAACCATTTCGATTCAAGGATTGATTGGAGCAACGTGAACACCAAGCCCAAAAAACTGTTTGTTAACAAAACTTTCCCTGCAGCTTGTTCAGAAAACGCCTCTGGAGAACCCCCCACTCTGCCATGAGAGCTCCTGACGCTCCTGCTTGGGTGAGGAGGGCTCTCCTTTCCCACTCCAGCTGCTCCCTCACTTCTCCACTTCGTAGTTTTGAGCTCTCTGGTCTCTGTCCTTGAAATCTGTGGGACGAGGAGGAGGCTAAAAAAGTAATGAATTGCAGGAGGTGACCAGAGAGGGAGAGGACAGTGAGTTAAACACATGCAGTGAATGCTGCCTGAAATATCCCGTTCTTTTCTAAGCAGATTGTTCAGGTGGTGAGATCAAATATGCAGGATGGTTTAACCAGGGAATAGTGATGCTTGGGTAATTCTCAGATGCTTCACTCAACAAGAGAATTATGAATATTTATGGTATTTCTATAGGTTCCTTCCCTGGAAGGTTTGGGCCTGTGCAGGTGCAGCTGCCTCGTTTCAATGAGCTAAATGTGCCCCTCACAACCTGCAGGAATTAGTTGTTTATCCTCTGGAAACCTGGAAGAAAAATCTGCAGCCATTCCTGTATTTTTGTCTTAAGAGCTGCATCTAAGTCCCTAATCACTCTGTGAACTAATATCACACCATTTAAGCACTAATGTTGTTAAGCAGCAGATGAAGTATAACCATTAATGGTAAACAAGCAAGGGGAAAAAAAATGGATATATTCAATGCACAGCATCCCAGTTCGTTCTTTCCTGGATAATTCCCTGCTTATAGAGCCAGCAGAAATGAAGGAATAATTTGACTTATTAATATAATGAAGATCAATGCAATCTCTGAACACAAGGTTGAGAGAACAACATAATTACCCTTCATTTGTTGATGCAAGGAGTAGACTGATTTCAATTAGGGGCTTAAATTGGGAAGTAGCTGGAGGGAAGTCAGGAGCTTTCCTTGGAGCTGAAATTTGTTCAGGATGATTCTTTTCCTTGCTCATAATTTCAGACATCAGTTACTCTAGTGAGTAAAAACAGCGTGTCAGCCATTAATGTGTTAAACTCAATCAAGAAAATTGCACAGTGGTGACATTTGGATCCCTCCAAACACATAAATGTTATTTGTTCCTTTTTTTTTTTTTTTCCTAGAGACCCTCAGGAGAAGATTCTGGTTTTTGAGAAGGGGAAAAAAGGCAGCAGTGGCTTTGGACTCCATCTGAAGGTGCTAAAGAGCAGGCACTTCACTAGTTTGTTCTCTTCCCTTGCCAAAGAGTCCTGCCCCTGCTGCTCATCCAGAAATGCAGGGCATGGCTGTGCATCCACATCCACCACGTTTCCAGCCACCTGCCGTATTTTACTGTCACGTGGGTTGTTTGAGCAGCTCCTGAAGGAGACAACCTGCAGCAGAAAGCCAGAAAACTGAATTCCTTCTTTTCCTCTTCGCCTTTTATTTGCCTCTCGAGGTTTCTGCTGATAAAAATGAGCTCCCACATCTTCCCCTGCAGTAACTGGGCCAGGGTGGATTTCCCCTTGGATTTGACACCCACGTGGACTTGCCCAGTTCTGTGCCCTCCTGCCCTGGTGCCACGTGTTTTTGTAATTCAGAATACTCTCTCAGAGGATGGAGGATCCACACCTGAGCACTTGAGGCTGTCTGAAAAAGCAGCTCTCAGTTTTCCAGTTCCAGGGGGTCTGTGTGCTCAGCCTCTGTGCCCTGGTTGTGGTGGGGACTGCAAGGAGGTGGTTTGATTTCCTTTTGTGCTTGATTTCCTTTCTTGTTCTCCCTGCAGGAACCAGAGAAGTCCAAGTGAAAGCAGCTGAAGTGAAAGATCAGCTCTGACTCATTCACTGAACTGATGGAGCTGCAGGAGGAGACAACATCTTCCCAAGCGTGGTGATTTACCATCCCTTGTTCCGGGCTTTGTTAAGAAATATGAACATTTAGCAAGGCCTTGGCACTGAAAAAGAGGATTGAAGCTCATCCAGGCTGTTGTTTCCCCATATTCTCCATACTGTGAGCATTATTTATACATTTCTAAACGTTTGTGTCCTCCTGCTTCATTTTTCTCCCCAGAAAAAGTGAGTGTTCCTGCGCTTCTCCGAACAATTCCCTAGCGTGTTTCCTGCCTCTTAGTTTTTATTTCTCCCTGGTTTGATGGGTTTGGGGATGTCACACCAATCACCCCACCCCCTTTAAAACCTGTCCAAATGTGCATTAACTAAGAGCAACATAATTAGTGCTGTTAATTTTTATAATCCTGGCTTAGTCCAAGGGTTGTTAATTACCCTGATTATCTTGTCTTTTGCTGCTTAATTGATTGGAACTGAAAGGCACCCTGTATCCCATCCCAAGCTTGTCCAACTCATCTTCAGTGGCTGGAGAGAGTTTGCTCACGTTTTTAGTTGTTTTGGGGGGATCTTGGCAATTTTCTGGCCACAGTTTTTTCCACGATGGAGCAGTTTGGAGTTCCTTGGAAAGATTGTTTACAAGGGATGGAGTGACAGGACGAGGGGGAATGGCTTCAGACTCAAAGGGAGTGGGTTTGGATGGGATATTGGGAAGGAATTCCTGGCTGGGAGGGTGGGCAGGCCCTGGCACAGGTTGCCCAGAGAAGCTGTG
>JAYRBT010000280.1:0-17521 GCA_036023395.1 Myiotriccus ornatus | reverse complement strand
TGGTTGGGCACTGAACAGGCTCCCCAGGGCAGTGGGCACAGCACCAAGGCTGCCAGAGCTCCAGGAGTGTTTGGACAATGCTCTCAGGGACAGGGTGGGATTGCTGGGGTGTCTTGGGCAGGGCCAGGAGTTGGACTCGATGATCCCTGTGGGTCCCTTCCAACTGAGCATATTCCATGATTTTTGCACATATGGATACTGGCCAATTTTTCTGTGGTGATCCAAAAGCTCCATTAAAATCTCAAACAGGAAAATCTGAAAATGTGGAGGTTTCTCTACTCAACAGAACATTTCCAGGGGTGACAAGACTCAGTTGCAAGATTATCCCTGAACCTGGGAGAACAGAAACTCAGATTGAACATGATTTTCTCTGAGTCCCCCACATGAGAAGCCCATCTGGGAGACATTACCCTCCTATATTGGTGTGTTTAGACTTAAGAATTGGACAAAATGGTTTCTAGGCCAGTGAATGTATTTTTTTTCTTTTTACTTGAAGAGCAACTGGCAATATTCTGTCTGCTATTAGGTGGAAATTGTATCTCATTAATAGAATCAGAAACAAACAAGTTGAATGTCATTTCTGCTCAAGAAAACAGTAACATACAGATTAATGTTCAGCTAATTGTACATGACAGTGATTCTACTGAGGGGGCTTCGAGTGACATTAGCAAGGCTGAGTGGGTTATTAATCTCACAGTAGCCCCTCCATGGGATTTCAGCTTCCCATGAATAATTCAGCTTGTTTAAAAAAAAAAAAAAAAGGAATAAACCCCAGCTTAATATGGATTTTATTCCAATTTTTTATTATGAATTTTCTCCTCCCTACGTTCAAAACTGAGACAGGTAATTTATTGTGATTCCAACTGTATTATTCTCATGGCACTCTAATTTTTAACTCTTCCTTTATCTGAGGGAAGCTGCTACATTGAGTTGCCTTTGACTTCAATGAGATCTTGTTAGAATATCATGGAATCCTGGAATGGTTTGAGTTGGAAGAGAATTCAAAGCCCACCTCGTTCCACCCCAAAGCTTCTCTGGGCAACCTGTGCCAGGAAATCTGTCCCAGAAAAGCTGATCCATCAGCAATAGTTGGAGATCTGGCTGAAGGCAATTGCTGGGATAAACTCATGTTTTTCTAAAAAATAATGAAACTGAAGTGGATCCATGTCTCCAGCACCCCAGTCAGCAGAAGTAGGACACACTGGAGCACTGAAATACTTCTTAATAAAAGCCCAGTTCTACTTTTGAAAATTTAACTCACCAAGACCAACTTTCCCACCCACACACAGGAAATCCATCTTCCCAGAGACACAAATCATTTTAAGGGCCTGTTTTTTTAATTGCCCTGGTAGCTCATTAAGAAGTTCATTAGGAATTTCATGAAGCTAAAAATTTAGCATCCAAAAAATGTTGTTGTTCTCTAATACATAAAAAGTGATATGAATATTAAATATGTTACTAAGAACAGGTCCTAAAAAGGATGTAAATTCAGAAGAATCAACTCCAAGCAACTGATCTACGCAAATCTGCCAGTTTGCAATTTTTCTTTCACTGGGAATGTTTTCACCTGCCTCTTGTTCTATTTTTGCATCCATCCAAGAACACTGGACATAGTTCCCACCCTGCTGGGCTTCTGCAATCTGGCAGCTCCTCTCAGGAAAGCTCAACACATGGATCCCACTGGATATGACAGTCACCCACACCTAATAGGGAAACCCCAGCCTGGAGCTGGAGATCCACTCGTCAGGCCAGTGTGTCCAAACTGTCTCCCCTATGGAAGGAGGTCCATAAAGAGCTGGAGGCCTGGAGGGACAGGACAAGGGGGAATGGCTTCCCACTGCCAGAGGGCAGGGATAGATGGGATACTGGGAAGAAATTGTTCCCCGTGAGGGTGGGGAGGCCCTGGCACAGGTTGCCCAGAGAAGCTGGGGCTGCCCCATCCCTGGAAGTGTTCCAGGCCAGGTTGGACAGAGCTTGGAGCAACCTGGGAGAGTGAGGGGAAGGTGTCCCTGCCCACAGCAGGGATGGAATAAGATGGTCCTTAAGGTCCCTCCCAGCCCAAACTAATCTTGGATTCCATGATTCCAAGATGTGTTTTCTTTGTGGAATTCCTGCACCTCTCCTCTACACGTGGGTGAACCACAGAGATCAACCTGCCCAAAGCCACAAGGCCCATGATGGAAGACTTCAAACCAGAGATCAGCTCCCTGTATCCTAATCACATAATCCTTGAAAACTAGAAAGCAATTTGCTATAGCTACACTTTAACAACATTAACAGGTATTTTCAGGAAAATCTTGAATAAAATCTTCAGTCAAACAAACACAATAATGAACCATAACCTTTTCTATTTTTTGTTTGTGGCAATTTACTGGTATTAACATTCATTATTTCAAACATGAGTAATACACAAATATTAAAATCACATTAGGAAAGCATCAAAATGACAGCAGCAGCAAAGGCATAACTCCTGAAAACTAGACCCTGTTCTTTTATCATGAAACAAAGCTCTTTTCCATTGCAGCAAATTATATGTAAACTAACATTTAATGTGAACTGGAAGGTGTGAGGTAAAACAAGAATTAAACAACACTTTAATCCTTAAAATAAACTTTATATGTTACAGGAAAGCATAAATATTAATAAAACAGCTGGAAGTGCACAAAGATGTTAGCTGATGTAAGGTAAGGAATTGGTTTATTGGAATAAAAATTAACTATCCTAATGTGTGCTGCATTTAAAATTCATTAATACCTATGAAAGGACACAGCCAGAACTTCAGGCAATCCTCTTTAATAACTGCCAAGCAATATGGAAGAGTTCCTAAAATGTTGGTGTGAGTTAAGGCAGTTGGAAAAGAAGTGGTTGGAATTCTTTTGACGTGTCACAAAAGTGCTCCTCAAGCTGACAGGGTACAAGGCTGCCTTTTCTCTGTTGAGTAGTTTCCCTTATATAGTAACAAAATATTTTCCAAATCAGCACCTAATCAGAGTTATGAAATGAAAAACCAAAGACTTCATCAGTGTATGGTGACACCAGGCAATCCAGTGATTTTCTGGAGAAGTCTGAACACATCCAACTTCAGTGGGAAGGAACAACCATTTCCTGCATATTAAAGGAAGATGCATCAACTTCCTTAAACTTCCCCGAGCATCCCTGCTGCTCTTGAATCCATGGCACTACATTGTTATTCCAAGCAAGACAAACTTTGTAAGACAAACATGCAGATTCTTTTACGGTTCGTATCTATTTTTCATGAGCACAGATCATGTAAGAAGAAAGAGTGGACTTGACTTGAGCAAGGATTCAGCACATCGAGCCAGCTCAAAAGTGAATCAAATCAAAGCTTCAAGACCTCTGAAACAATTTCTTCAGGGTTTGACTGCTGTCTCTGATGCCTAAACAGTAAATTGTGAGGTTGAAACATGGCAGGGTTGCACAAAAAAAGGATTTTTCTCTGCAAAACAACATATTTTCATCTGTTACTGCAACAAAAATAAGGCAGTGGGAAATAACATCAAGGATTGTGAGGACAGAGTGGTGCCTGGACACCCCCAGGTTGAGGAAAGCACAGACTTCTATTCATATACTCCACTGCTCTTTCAAAGGAAACAAGGACCAATGACCTTTGAAGGTTTAATTTTAAAGACAGCATACTGCTGAGAATGTTAAGCAATGTCTGGTGGTGGCTTGGCACTAAAAAAATACCAACCCCGGTCTTCAGCTTGGCCTTCAACAGAGATAAATCAAAGGAGGCTTTTGGGAAGAGCATGGGGGACATAGGCAGTTGTCACAGATATGGAGCTCCAAGCTCCAGCAGTGCCTGGGAGAAGCAACAGGCAAAGCAGTTGTTGGAAAATCTCTCCCTCCTCAGTGGCAGGAGACCCAGCAGCCAGCTTTCCAAGAAGAGAGGCTGGAGTGAGGTGGGGGTGGGTCTCCCTTGCCAGGTACAAGTGACAGGACAAGAAAAAAAGGGCTTCAAGTTGCACCAGGAGGGGTTTATGTTGGATATTAGGGAAAATTTCTTCATGGAAAGGGTTGCCCAGGGCAGTGGTGGAGTCCCCATCCCTCGAGGGATTTAAAAGCTGTGCGGATATGGCACTTGGGGACATGGGTTAGTGGTGCCCTTAGCAGTGCTGGGGGAATGGTTGGAATTAATGATCGTAAAGGTCTTTTCCAACCTGAACAGTTCTGTGATTCCATGAATACCCACAGCTTTCCTCTCCCTTTTGACACACACCTCCAAGAACTTCATTTGCTTGGGAAAACATATTCGACATTACCAGTCCCAAGTCCAAAATGAAGAGTATGTTCAAGGGGTGGGATGTGCCTTAGGAGGGGAGCTTTGCTGAGGAAATCCAGCCTGTGGGTGAACTAACATTCCCTTTCAAAAGAAATTTTATTTTATCAATTAGTGTAATTTAAAACAGATTCATAATTACTCATCATTAAGGTCCAGCACCACTCCCATTCTGTTCAGAACATCTGATAGCACCAGTCAGTGGTTCATCCCAACCCCAACACAGCCACCCAGCAGAGAGGGCAGGTCCATCCTATGGAAACCATTCCATAAAATCTTTGTGTCTTTGTTTACTGCCTCTAAAGTTTTAAAAGAGTGACTGGTACAGTCTAAGCAGCAGCAACAATGGCTGAAAATGAGCCATTTGCACCCAGGCAGCCAAGTAACACCCAGTCTGAACATTCTAAATATGGTGTTCACCGAGAAACCCGCAGTGACATCTGTGTGGGTGTCCTCACACACTTGGTAAATAAAATCCCTTCCAAAGATCTCTCCACATGGCTCCAACAGAGACTGTTGATCAGGGAATTTGCTGTTGGGAAGTGAGTTCTGAGATTTGGTGGGATTCCACCAGGAAGCCATAAAACCTGTATTACTGTGCCTACCCCCCACGGGTACCTGCAGAGACAGAGCTCTCGGATAAAAATACACTGTTGAGCAGCAGTGGTGCTTAGATTTATCCAGCAAAAATCTAAATGGGGGTTTTATGGGTTATTTTTAAAGAAACCCTTCAGAGCTGGCGCCTGGTTCCCCCTCGCTCAAATCAGAAGAAACGCAAAACAAAACAAGCAACGGGGATGTACCGGAATTAACACCATGGTGATAAAACCACAAGAAACTCAACTGCCAAAATGAGGCTTCAAAGCACAACAAGGAGCTTCCAGAAGAGATGGCAAAATATGCCTTTAATTTTTTTTAAATAGGTACTGTAATTATTTTTCCAGAAATTACTGCATTGGCTATAGGATTGCATTACACAACCAGAATTCTCAACACAGTCAAGGTACAGTCATGGAACTTTCTGCTGGCCCAAAGCTCAATGTGCACAACAGATACCAAACTGTTATTAAAACAAAATATGAAGATGAAAAAGAAACTCTACTTTCTGCAGTTTCCTGTTACGTGCAGCTCAGTAAGGCAGAAACATATTCCCATGGATAACAGGAATGAAATATTTCAAAAACTGAAATTCTACTACATTTTCATTGATTGAAAGAAAATGTAAGACCCAAGGAGAGAGGAAGACGACAAGTCCCTGCTTTGATCCAGGGCTGAGCTTGTGGGACCCTCTTTGTCCTGAGACTGGGGAACTTGACAGAATTTTTCTTTACATCCATGGCAACAACACCAGGTGAGGAAGACTCTGGAATTTCCATCTATTGCTGCACGGACAAGAGTTATGACTGTCAGGGGTCCCTCCTTTGCTAGATTTGCATGTTTTATTCACAGCTGTTTGGGTCTCCTCTGCACAAATGCAATGAGTGCCATCACAAAACTGTCCTCTTTGAATGCAAAAATCCGTGGGGTTTCAGCCCTCTCCTTCCTGCTGCTCTCTGAGCTTTTCACCTTGTGGAGCTGCACAGGAACAGTGATTTTTGTTTGTTTTCCCAGTTAATATTCTCCTGGATCAGCTATGGTGTGGCTGACCATGAGGTGGCACTGGGAATCCGTGATGTTCCCTCTGGGGAAGACTCATCATGACCATGAACCTGCATCATCACTGACATGGAACACCCCACAGCTGTGAAGGGAGATGTGATAAACTCTGTTCCTTTTATTCCAAGAGGAACAAGAGGGACAAGACCCAAGCCAGACTTATGACACTTTCAGACCCTCAAATATCCTCACTCAAGCCCTTTTTCTGGGGAAGAGGTGCAAACTAGAGTGAAACAATTCTGTCCACGGTCACAGATGTGACATTTACTAAATTGATGGACAGCTTTTACAAACAGCAGGGTGATGGAATATTCCACAGCAATATCCCCTCATTTTTTATACGCAGCAGGATTTGACAGCAGCCATTTAATACTCCCTCTAGGATTTTACTTTTTCTACTTGCCTGCAAATTTTCCAAACCAAGAATTAAATGCATTCAGGGTTCCTCCTCCCCCCAAATGCATGATAATGTTATGCTAAAAGCAAATGAGCTCTTGTATTTAATTTTTAAACCGCATTTCAGGAAGAATTTCTTCCTGGAAAGGGTGTCAGGCACTGGAAGGGGCTGCCCAGCGAGGTGGTGGAGTCCCCGTCCCTGGAGGTGTCCGAGGAACAACTGGACGTGGCACTCAGTGCTCTGGGCTGGGTGACAAGGTGAGGATCGGGCACAGGCTGGACTCGATGGGCTGGGAGGGCTTTTCCAACTTCACTGATTCTGGGATAGCAGGGGGATGGAACAAGATGGGTTTTGAGGTCCCTCCCAACCCAGTCTGTGACTCTGTAAAAATACAGATGCAGCCTCTGCCCTTTACAGCACATTAAGTTTGTTGAAGGGAGCTGGAAGATGGGTTTGGGCACTTTTGGACCGCCTGTGCAAAGCACTGAACGTGACGACTCTTCTTGCTGTCCTACATTAGGCAAGGTCATGGCTGGGATGGGATTCCTGCTTGGCTCTTTGCTCCAGTAGATAACAGAAGAAGGAAAACTACTTCCTTCCAGCTCCTTCATCATGTTCTCCTTGAGAACATGATGCAGCTCCAGCTTGAGGTCACCGAAGGACGCCCTCAGAACACTGAGTCACTCTCCCCACCCTCACTGCCAAACATTCTCAAGAGCAAGAGTTGCAACCAGCCAAACACAAAGTCAACCCTGAATTCCAAGTTGTTGGGCAAACTCCAGGCTGGGAACCATCAGGATGCTGTTGCTATGAGCTACACGAGTTATTTTCACATCAGCTGCAGCCCAGGTGGCAGAAAGGGGCTTTAAAAGAGATATTAATTTCTAGGAACCAACATATAAAATTTATTTATATCCTCTTACTGGAGGTAAATCTAATCCAAAAGTCAAAAGACAGTGGAAGACATTCTGATACCCTCGCTGGCAACTCAGATAACAGCATTAGGTTCCAAGCAAAGCAAAATGTCTCACTTTTTTTATTACAGTCTGATTTGCTCCAGGTTACACATTAACCTGCTGCATTTGGGAGGCAATAGCATTGTGCTGCGTGTGGGAGGTAGCAAATTAAATTGTAAAGCTTCTCTGAAAACAGTCTTCTCACAAAGAACACAAAGAAATTAAAATAACATCAAGATTAAAGTGGATGAGATTTTTTTTCTGGCTTCTGTATTTTTCCAAGGAGGTATCAGTTACTACCCGAATAAAGGTCTCTTTGATGGCATTTTTCATTCGGAAAGATCCTCTAAATAATTACATATTCTTACAATAGGTGGTAATTTTACATAACATTTAGTTTCATGTAGAATAGTAGGAGTATATTATTTATCTTGCTTTTTATGTGTAAATTAAAACGATTGGGATCTACTACGCTTTTCCTCCCAGACTGAAGGTGGAAACCAGAGTAGGGATGAGCTTATTCCATAGCCAGGGATTCTCCAGGACACCATGAAATACCTGGGATGAAGGAAACCCCAATATCAGTGAGGAAATTAATCATCTTTTTGCCTAGTTTTTACCAAGATTCCCTCCTTCATCACCTGCTGAAAATCTTGCATTTGACACACACCCAACTGAAACCTTTGCCACACAGAATAAGGTTGGTTACAGCAGAGCTACAGAGTATGTAATACATCTTCACCATTTCCACCTGCTTTCTGCTTCATCCCAGTTCTTTTTCCTTTTCTCCTCTATTTTCTCCTCCTTTTTCCATGGTGGTGCTGTAAGTAGATTTTTCCCTGCAGAAATAGGCAGGAACCTGCAAGTGTTCCAGCTGGTCTTGAGTGGGAAATCAGGTTATTCCACAGCTGCAAGGTATCTACATTTTTTTCCTGAGATATCTGAGCTGTCCAATATGTAGGAAAGGGCTCAAATCCTCAAGGACCACAGAAATAACTCAGTTTGGATTTAAAGGGACCTCTGGAAGAGTCTTATCCAAAGCAATTCCAAGCAGACCAGGTTGCTCAAGGTTTCAGCCAGTTCTGTGCATCTCTAAGGATGGTGATCCCACAGATCCTCTGGCCCCTGTCCCAGGGTTTGACACCCTCTCAGTCAAATCTTATTCTCCTTACAGCAAATCAGAATTGCCACATTCTGAGAAGGACAAACCCAGTTTTCTCATATTATTCTCCTTACAGCAAATCAGAATTCCCACGTTCTAAGAAGGATAAACCCAGTTTTCTCAGCCTCTGCTGATGCACCACATCAACCTGATGACAACATTAGCTCATTCCAGAAATCATTGCTGTTTTAAAAGTATTCTCATCATTCCCATCAGCTGCTTGTGGACAAACAACAGACTTTTTAAATATTCACTGCATCATCAGAACTGATTCTCATTCAAACTGAAGCTTAAGGATAATTTATGCTATCAAAACACATGCATTTTTCATAAGGTAAATGTGCATCTGGAGAAAACACTGACTTTCAAAAATACCAATGGCTTAGTGACCACTCACATTAGAGTTATTAAAATTCCATACCCTTCAAAAACACAATATAGAGATTTGGCTTTAAAATAGAATTGATTCTTCCAGTGTTGCCACCAGGTAATTCCAAGAAGGATCTATGAATAATGGATTGGGTATATAGGGAAGAGGTTATTTGCCCCTTGAATGTATTAAATAATCAGTCTGAGCTGAAACATTAAATTTCCAAGGCTCAGCATGAACAACATCAGTGAGAGACCTGCACTCTGTGGGAATCTCCTACAAACAGGCAATACCTGCCCTTTGCTCCACACCTTCCATAGGAGGAATTTCTTCCTGGAAAGGGTGTTCAGGCATTGGAAGGGGCTGCCTAAGAATTGGCAAAAGACATTTGTGCAGCCTTGATTTATTTTTGTAAAGGATCACGGAATCCCACTGGTTTGGGTTGGGAGGAACTTTGAAGTCCATCTCGTCCCACCCCCTCCATGGGCAGGGACACCTTCCACTATCCCAGGTTGCTCCAAGCTGGCCTTGGACATTTCCAGGGATGGGGCAGCCACAGCTGCCACAGCTACAGCAGGTTGCTCTGGGCAACCTGTGCCGGGGCCTCACCACCCTCACAGGAGGAATTTCTTCCCAATATCCCATCTAAATCTCCCCTCTTTTAGTTTAAAACCATCCCCCTTTGTCCTATCACTCCACGGCCCTTATTTCTCTAGATAAAAGTTCCATTTTTAAAACTGCATTGTATTTAAACCCCACTGCATTTAAACTCCAGCTGAAAGAGATGGATGGAAAAATCAGGAAGTATTTCACAGGAATAAACTCTCATTTTATGAAATTTATTCCCTGTAGCTGTAATAAAACAAATTAAAACCTGAAATTCACCTCTCTAATATTACTTCTAAAAGGATGCCACACATTTCTTCAGGAAAGAGGCATTTTGTTTGGAATAATAAATTAGAATAATACTTTTATAACTCAAAGTTAATGTGTTTTTATTTATAAGAACTGAACTAAGCAGGGCAGGAGAAAATAAAACCTTCAAAGGGGTATTATTGAAACACAACCCTGATTTATGTGATAACAAGTATCAGGCACAAACACTTGTCAATATGATTTCTCCCTTACACTTCAAGGCTCAATAATTCTTATTGCTGGGTCCTGGTGTTTCCACCTACAAATCTGCCCCATCCACCTCCCACTTCTTGACAAGACCCTCACAATGCAGCACATCCAAAAAGAACAGGAATTTCTGCATAAACAGGTTTTTCCTGAATGTGCTGAGCATTTTATGGAACAGATTATGAAGCGTCCCCTGAAAAACTCTGGAAAATTAACATCAAACTTCTCCCTGAGGAACATCATCCATTTTTTTTGTCACATAACCCACGTCATTCTCCACTTGCTGCAAGGTCTTCCCGCTGCCCGCCGGGGCAGTGGATGTGCCAATGGTTTCCTCCAGGCCATTTATTCAACCAGATTTATAAATTTATTTAAAAACTCATGTAAACTATCCAATCTTAGCAATAATTTATACAATAACTGAAAAGCTTGGAGAGATTTACAGGAGAGATTTACGTATTTTTTTAATTTGGGGGTTTCAGAGGTGAACATAAAACGGGAAAGAAGAAATATAAAATGGGAAAGAGGAGAAGTTCTTTACTCTGAGGGTGGTGAGGCCCTGGCACAGGTTGTCCAGAGCAGCTGTGGCTGCCCCATCCCTGGAAATGTCCAAGGTCAGGTTGGATGGGGCTTGGAGGAATCTGGGATAGTGGAAGGTGTCCCTTCCCGTGGCAGGGATTGGAACTGGATGAGCTTTAAGGTCTCTCCCAAGCAGAGATGGCAAGTCTGAGGTTTGCTCTGCAGCTTTGAACATATTCAGATATAAAAAAGATATTTAATAATATCTTTTTCATAAAAGATGAAAGCATTTCAGCAGCAGATTCAAGACCTCATTGAAGGCCTCAATAAAAAATAAATAAATAAAAGGGTATCTTTTTCACCAAACATTTCTAATTGTAGATTCTGCTGAACCTGATAATGGATGAATTTTCTTTTCAAATAAAAAGTGGGTTATTTCTCTGTCTATTGCAATATTCAACCCAGACTTTTTTTTATAATGGACAACAAGAAGGTTTTAACCTTGTAAAAACTGATTTACTGGGGCAATGCAGTTGCCATGAGAAATCCAGTTCTGCTGTACCTTGATTTGATTTAGTTAGAACTAAAATTCTGTTTATAACAGAGAAAGCCCAGAAAGGACAACTCAGCTGCAATGCATTGACTTGCTCCCAGGGCAAAGCTGCTCCACACCTGCCAAGGGCAGGACACGGGGGAAGCAGCCTCCTCCCACCAGCAGCAGTGGAGCCACAGGGACTGTTCAAGGCATCCCAGCCTTGTGGAACCTCCCAGTGCCTAAAGGGGCTCTGGGAGCGCTGGAGAGGGATTTGGACAAGGGCCTGGAGGGACAGGACAAGGGGAAATGGCTTCTTACTGCCAGAGGGCAGGGTTAGATGGGATAGTGGGAAGAAATCCTTCCCTGTGCCCAGAGAAGCTGTGGCTGCCCCATCCCTGGAAGTGTCCAAGGCCAGGCTGGACAGGGCTTGGATCAACCTGGGATAGCGGAAGGTGTCCGTGCCCATGGCAGGGCATGGGAGATGGGCTTTAAGGTCCCTCCAAACCCAAACCATTCTGTGATGGAAAGGCTCTAACTGTACCAACTGCCAGAGGGGAGTCAGAGAAGATACTTCCCAAGGCCATCAAGAATTACATAAAAATTAGAAAACACTGGGCAGAAAACTCACTCTAAATTAGGGGTACAACTCATGGTATTGAACAGGCTCCTATCAAAAATAACAACTTAAATCAATTCTTTATGCTTCTTTCACTTTCAAGGGGCTGATTATTTCAGGATCTAATTTTTCTGATACCCATTTCAGACTTTTTTTAGAATAAACATGAAGGAGAAACATGATGGGAGTCCTTGGTGTTACTAACAGGTCCTTCCCAACCACCACCAGCCTCAACAGACCATACTGAACAGGGTAAGGTCAGCAATAAAATTATAAATATGAAGGTTTTCTAGGTGCTCTTCCTCTTCTTGTGGTGGGCAGAGGTTCAGCTCTCACTGTCCTTGTTTGGACACTGGAAGGAAACAAACTCATCAATATGGGCAGAAGTGGCAGTGTGGGCCGAGCTCATTACCTACAGCACAAACAAGCAGCAGGAACATCCTGATTTCCAAGGCTGGTGCCTTCACTGACTCAACATCGGGGAACTCATCAGCCTGAAGCAACCTCATACCCCACCACAGAAAACCTTCTGTGTCCTCCTCAGGCCTGATTTGTTTGCTCTCTTCTAGAAAGAAGAACATGAAGCTGAACTGTTGGACCCTTTCTGGCATCTCCAAGTCCTTCACTTCATGTTCTCTGTCCCCATCACAAATTTCCTGACATTTCCTGCAGATCTGCAGGGACAAGCTCTGCTTCCAGCTACACGTAAGCAGCTCTACTCCTTCTGATGCCAACAGTGCACTAAAACAAGAATCTGGGAGGAAAATCTCTCCACGGGTCTCATGTTTCAGCTTTAAATACCTGCCTTGTCATGCTGCCACCCCTGCCCCAGACACAGGATTCTGTCTCCTACTAAGATACATTTAGTGGCAGCCCACACACCAACGTAGCTCCTGCACACCCCTCCTGGCTTTCATCTGCTCCTCGTATTCAGCTTTTTCCTGGACCATATCACTCCCCCCTTCCTCTTGCTCCGTCAGATCACTCTGCTGTGTAATTTCCGCTTCTTCCCTCATTTCCAAAATTAAACACACAGACAGAACACTACTGGTTATAGAGATTGGTGTTCAAGGCCTGGAGCACCCTGGTCCAGTGGAAGGTGTCCCTGGTGGAACTGGATCATCTTTAAAGTCCCTTCTAACCCAAACCAGTCTGGGATCCTGTGGTTCTAAAGCAGGGATTGACCACACAAATTCAAGCCCGAGTAGAACCAACTCCAATCAAATGACTCTTAGTTACAAAAACCAGTCAGTTGATGATATCAGAGTCTAAAAGGCAAAAAAGATACCCTGGAATTTAAAAAAATTATATATATAAAAAAATCTTTGTTTTGTCTCAACAGCCTGATTGTTTCATGCTGAAAAGGAGGAGGTTTGCACACTCCTCTTGGATGCTGGCAGAGGAATCCTCAGGAAGAAATCATCCTCCATTTGCATGGAGATGAGCTTAAAAAGAGTAGAAAATAATTACATCCAGTCAGAAACCTGAAACTGTTTTGTAGCTGACAAAACAATCACATTCATTCTTAAAAAATGCCACTTTTCCTACCTTAATGGACTTATTTCCCTTCAGACTGACAAGTTTTTTTGTAAACTCTCTTCAATTAGTATGAAATTTAATTGATGGCATGTTTAACATAGTATCAAGGTACTTATTTATATCACACTAAATATTTATCATCTCTTGTGGTAATGAAAGGAACCAGACCACAAAGGCAGGGTACAGAAAGCAAATGTTTTTGTGAGAGTGCAAACAGGAATAATATTGTATTTGCTTGAAATAACTGGGATATAAACATAATGAATGATGCAGAGCAGAATGGGAAGCAGCATCTGTTAGTGAGGAGAGCTCTGGACTATGTTGCCTTTGATTTTAAAAAGGGAGATATGAAAGAATCACTGGAGTCTTCAGTATGAAAAATAGATAAAACGGCATAAAAGCAAAAATAACCTTCTAAGAGTATTTAGCTAAATATAAAAATCAATTTCCAGGCAATATTTTCAGGGAGAATTTCTGGTTTTCCAATTAAGAGACACTCATTTAATCAGAGGTGAGCAGCATTCCTTTAGAGGGGTCCATCTGTCTCAGCTTGATATGCTGAAAGCCCTGGGACAGATTAAAGTGAGGAATTTGAGCCCAGCTTAGTTGGCTTCTAAAACAATTATTACTAATGTGGGCAAGGGTAGTGATGGGGTCACTGCAGGTCACTGGGAAAGAAAGCTCAGGGGTTTATGGCTGGTTTGTATCAGAGGGCTTTGCCTGTGTCCCCTCAGCTCCAGGGAATGTGAATCAGGGTGTGAGTCCCCGCCCGACAGGAGCCTGGAGTAACCAAGTGTCCCCCTGTCTGCTCTGGGCCTTTGTCAGGCCACAGAGACTCATCTTGGAAACTGAAAAGAAATATAAAAGTAAATTCTGCTGGAATCCAGGCTCCAGGAATGAGAAACTGGCCACTTAGACATGTTCAAAGCCATGTTCCACATCAGGATTATTTGGCAGCCAAACTTATTCCAGAATCCCTACAAAGTTGCCTTTGGCAACCCAGTGGGTGATGAAGAGTCAGGAGGACAGTGCCCAGGCCAGGGCAGGAGGTATGTTCCCTATATCCTCATGCCTGGGCAATGCCAGTACCCACTTTCCTTCCCACAACCCCTGGGCCACCACCAGGTCTCAGCTAAGCCCTTTCCAAACATGTTGATGCTGAAGCAAAGAGGCACAACAGGGAAATAGCCCCAACCCCACCTGCTTTCTGATCTCTCTGCTAAGAGCTGGACATCCAATTTCTGTTTTCCACATTCATTTTTATGGAGCTCTCTGCAGACACAGGAGAGGAAAGGTTCAGACCTTGCTCAAGGTCACGGAATCCAAAGCCTTGACAGCGCACGCAACCAGAACACGCAGCTCCAGCACCACTGACACGCAATTTAAACTGAATTCTCCCATTTTTCAGCTTACATTGGCAGGTCTTAATAATTCATTCCTGTCTGTTGGATTAAATAAACTTCTTTTCATAACTTTGGACCTCTAAATCCTACTGTGAAGAAAATTAACTCTACCCCAGCCTAATCCAGAGCATTGAACTCCCGCTCACTGCAGAGCAGCCTGGTTTTGTCCTTCTTTCCAACAAGCTTCTCCTGTTGGTTTGTGTGCTCAGGTTTTGGCACAGCTGCCCAGGGCAGTGGTGGAGTCCCCATCCCTGGAGGGATTTAAAAGCCGTGTGGATGTGGCACTTGGGGACATGGGTTAGTGGTGGCCTTGGCAATGCTGGGAGAACAGTTGGATTCCATGATCTTGGAGTCTTTTCCAACCTTAATGATTGTATAATTCTATTTTTCTTGCAATTTTCTAATGCAAAGCCCATTTTCAGTGTTATTTTAACCCCACACTCTGGATTACCCAAAACATAGCTTTCTTTGGTTATGTTCCCTCTAGGAGATGGTTCCTTCTCGCACCATAAAGTTCTGTAACTGCTGGAAGTCTGCACCACTGCTCGGAGAAATCCATCAGAATCAGTTTTGCAACCTATTACATCTTTCTGTTTTTCACAAGTTTGTCCCCTCAGACGTCACCTCTTGCCTTCCAGTCACTTAATATCAAAGCTAGATGCAATCATAGGAAAGGGGGAGGAGGGATGCAGGCTGGGAGGAGGCAGATCCAGATCCCAGAATTAACTGTCAGCAATTCCACCCACAGCTCATCTATCACATAATGCAAAGCCCCCCGCTTGGAATTTACCTGCCTTGAAATGATCCACTTAACTCACCCTCCCATGACAGAGGCAAAGGAAATATTCCAGTAACAATGGAGCTTTTTTGTATCAAGAGATCTGGTTTATAACCAGCCTGGACTTAGTTTTATCTGGACAAGTTTTTGACAGACAGTACTCTATGAAGTGTTTATCTCCTGACAAACAAAACAACCACTGGAAGCCACATTTGAGTCAGAAAAATGAGCTACTGTTGTGAATACATTTAAAAAAAGCAAATGAAACTCAAGATATTGTTTTGGATACATTAAAAAAAAGGAAATGGAGCTAAAGATTATGACATAAATCCACTGTGCCTACCAAGGGGCAGGATTTAATCATGGCTTGCCTTGGCTCCAACATCCACACCTGCACTTCCAGGAAAGCATTGCTGCCTAATGAATTCCAGAATTTCCATGAACCAGTGTTCATTCTGATTATTTATAACAGAATTTGCACATAAAGTACATCCTAAAAACAGAAAGAAACTTTTGAATATTACCTAGTAGTGAACACAGGTGAGTTAATGTTTGGACTGGATGATCCTGAAGGTCTTTTCCAACCTTAATGATTCCATGATTTGACGATCTAGTGGTGCTGGTACCCTCAGTGGGCATCTTCCCCCAGGAAACAGATGTTGTTCACAGAATTCATTAAATCAAAACCTACTTAATATTTAATATTAATTCTTTAAATTCTTCAGCATGTTTGTGTCACAAGAGTAATGTCCATCCTATGGTAATTTATCAAAGTGATTTTGACAGTTGTATATAAGAAAAAAATATTTTCCATGATCAAAAAGAACATTTTAGAACAGGCTGTCCAGGGGGATGGTGGAGTCACCATCCCTGCAGGTGTTCAAGAAACAACTGGACTTAGTGCCATGGTCTGGCTGACAAGATGGTGATGGATCAAAGGTTGGACTCGATGTTCTTAGAGCTCTTTTCCACCCTAAATGATTCTGTGATTCTGGATGCCTGGATTCTTTTATTCTAAACTATTTTTTAATGTCTACAATTATAAAAGTTTTCAAAAGTCTAAGAGGTGCAATCCAGGAGTGACACAGTGAAAATCCAACAGCAGAAGAGATTTTTCATGATTAGTTTATAATAATCATCGCTTGGAGCAGAACATTATGCAGAAAATGCAGAAAACTGAGGAGATTTTCTTTTTCTGACAGTCCAACACTCCCAGTCCAGCCCTGGTGCATTATCCAAACTGCACTGGAGGGCAGGTTTGGGGCAGGGGCAGCTGTGGGGAAAAGGGTGATGGTGGGACAGAGTGGGTGGTCACAGAGACATTCCCACTTCAGCCCATGGGGTTCATCTTTCCCCTCCCTTTCTCAGCTGGGAAGGAGATTGTTTCTATCCTCATTATTTAGAAGCACATGCCCTGTATTTTCCAACTCTAATGAGAACTTTCTATGTTTCTCACTCCCCTGAACCTCGTTAGAGAACACAATTCTGGGTGTTTTTCTTTTTTTTTCCACTTGCCCCTTCTCTGAGTTTTATATTTAGATTGTCATGAAATTCCAGTAATTCACATCTACATGACACATGGAATTTGTCAGAAGGAAAGACATTAGAGATACATTTTCATTTTTAACAGAAAGCTTAAAATCTCCTCTTCCCCCAAGAGGGCATAAATATTCCATATGTCCCTTGAATTTGTAAACCTGCACGAGCAGCTGGGAAAAGAAATTCAAGCTCAAATTATGGCAAGAAGCATTACAAACCACTTGCACTACTGAAACCAGCTATTTGTAAAGAATCTGACACAGAACTAAATACCGTGTTAGCTCTGGGTCCCTCAGCACAGGAAGGATGTGGAGTCTCTGGAGCAAGTCCAGAAGAGCCCACGGAGCTGCTCCCAGCGCTGGAGCCCCTCTGCTCTGGAGACAGGCTGGGAGGGTGTTCAGTCTAGAGAAGAGAAGGCTCCAAGGAGACCTCAGGGCCCCTCTGAGTGCCTAAAGAGGCTCCAGGAGAGCTGGAGAGGGACTTGGGGCAAGGGCCTGGAGGGACAGGACAAGGGGGAATGGCTTTCCACTGCCAGAGGGCAGGGTTAGGTGAGATACTGGGAAGAAATCCTTCCCTGTGAGGGTGGTGAGGCCCTGGCACAGGTTGCCCAGAGAAGCTGTGGCTGCCCC
>JAYRBT010000279.1:0-17581 GCA_036023395.1 Myiotriccus ornatus | reverse complement strand
CCATGGAGAGCGCTCAGCCCTTGGAATGGGCTGCCCTGCCCAGGGAGGGGGTGGATTCCCCGTCCCTGGAGGTGTTTAAGGACAGGCTGGATGTGGCATCAGCGCCACGGGCTGGGAACCACGAGGGTTGGACTGAATGAACTCAGAGGTCCTTTCCAGCCCCCTTGATTCCATGATTCCATGATTCTATAACACAGGACAACCTGTGCCCCCGGAGAAAGCAGAAGAGAGGGAGCCCTTACGCCTGCCTCGCCTGCTCCAGCGGGTCCGAGTTGTCCAGGTAGTTGTAGCGGACGGTGTCCGTGGGGTGTCTGTCGGCCGAGCGCCAAGGGGGGAGCTCCTTCTTCTCCCTGCCTCTCCTCCTCCCCTGCTCGGGGAGCTTTGACTCTGGGGCGTCGCTTCTGACGGGCTGCACGTCGATAACGACGAACTCCTCCCTGGGAAGAGGCTGGAAGGAGAGGTTCAAAGAGGAACACGAGTTTTAGCGGGATTAGCCCAACTTTAGGCTTGTCATAATTAACATTAGTTGTCCCGAGATCCACTAAGGACTGTGGGGAGAAACGGGCCCCTGACAGTGCTTGTCCCATGTCCCCCAGTCTACATCAGGAGCTGCTGTTGAGATGCACTGGCCTCTACCCCTTGACCACAGAGGGAGTTTGCTTAAAACTCCATCCTTTAAAATTCCAGGGCTGAGTTTTTGAGGTCAGGGCAGGAGAATCCCGAAAGCACACGGAGGGAAGAGGGTTGGGAACCAGACCACCCCGCTGTCCCACGCCGGGGGGGCCGGACACGTACCTTGGGCCTGGTGATCCGCAGCTCTCTCACCATCTCAATGTAATGTCTCTTCCAGATCCCCTGCTCGAAGGGGGTTGGGGAGAAGTTGATGTACCAGCCGAAACGGAGACACTTCAGCATCCAGAGCTGATCCAGCTCCGACAGGTGCTTCCAGTACCAGCTCACCTGGGAATGCCCAGTTGAAAGCTGAAAACCTTGGGGGTTTCAAGCATCCGAGATTCCAGCTACAGACTCCCCTGCTGGGGGTTTAATTCCCCTGGCTCCTTAAACCAATTCCTCAGCACTGTTAATGCTCCATTTAAACCTTTGGTTAAACCATTTAAACCCTCACTGAAACCATTTAAACCAGTCAAGGTCTTCCTGGCACGGGACCCTTCCAGCTCAGGATATTCCATGATTTTAAGTCATTTCCTAACCTGCCTGTGAATGGAGAGTTTGAGTTGCATCCACTGGAGAAAGATATCACAGCAGAGCTTTAGCCAAGATTGGATTTTGATATATTCTTGACATTACATGGGGTATTATGTAAATGCAGTAATAATGTCACCAATATCTGAATTTTGTCATCCAGAACCACTTTGGGCAGCACCTCACGGCACTTTTCCCTCATGCAAACACGTTTTTGGGGTCTCAGCCACTGGGCTCCAAATCACACCTGTAACTCCCCAGCTTCTCCACATCCAGCACTTGACCCTCAAGCATTTTGAGGGATCTATTTTTCTTTCTGTGTGGGGTTCTTTGCAGGAGCACAAACGGGTGTTTCTCAAAGAGTCCAGGGCTCTGCACACAGTGCAAGCTATTTCAGAGGGACTTTCAGAAAGTGCCAGGCGTCCTTTTTTTTGGGAGTAACCAGCCCTGAAAGTGCCACATCTTAAATGCTTTGGCATCTAAAATGACTCTCCGCTTCTGTAAATCCTGGCTGGAAGTGTGGCTTAATGTGGGAGCTGAGGAACAAGCATCACTAAGAACTTGGGCAGCAGCTGCCAAGTCAGAGCTCTTTGCCCTGGTGTGTCTTCACCAAAAACCGGTGGTTTCCTCTTTTTTAACCACCCTGAACCTCAGGTTGTTTTTTTGTTCTGTTTTGTTTTGTTTTTCACCTGTGCACAGCGACAGAGGCTCTGTGGGTCCAGGAAGGAGAAGATGTACAAGGACAGGACTCGAGGAAGCCTCGTGGTAAAATCCACGGCCTCGGTGGGAATCCGCTCCTGGAGGTGCCTGGCGCAGAATTTCTGCTGGGCCAGGGAGCAGCGTTCCAGCAGCTCCACCAGGACCCTCCTCCTCTGCCCATCTGTCCACCTGTCGAACTGAAAAGAGGGAGTTTCAGCTTCAGAGTAAAGCAGAGCTTCAACCCCTCAAAACAGAGCACAGGTTCGGGGCAGGGAAGGTGCACGAGCAGCAGCTCCCGGTGACTCATCCAGGAGCAAAAAAAACTGGGAACAAACGGAGAGGCTGCATGGAAAGCAACTCTGACGCCACACAACACGTGATTTATAATCCTCAAAGGATCCAGGATGGCCCAGTCCAGGACTCAGTCCTCCTCACAAGGCTCTTTGCTCCTGGGACCAGCTCCGAGCCTTGGCTTCCCTCATGGGAAGGAGGAGACTCAGATGGGTGTTTACAGGATCAGGTCCCTAATCCCGAATTCACTGCTCATTCCTTGTCTCTCCTGACACTTCCGTGGCCCCCCACCGGTGCAATATTTGAGCGCCTCGCAATTTGTGAAGCATTTTTAATCCCAATCCCACTGCACAGGAGGGAAACCCCCACCATGGAGAAGAGGAGCAGAGAGAAACTAAAGGAGCTGCTCGTGTGTCGCGAGGAGAATCTGCAGCACAGAGCAGAGAATCCCAGGATCCCACAAGGGGTCAGGTTGGAAGGGGCCACAGCGGGTCATCTGGTGCCACCTCCCTGCTTCAAGCAGGGTCATCCCAGAGCAGGTGGCACAGGATGGTGTCCAGGTGGCCCAGGACAGTGTCCAGATGGCCCAGGACGGTGGACAGACGGCCCGGGACTGTGCCCAGATCCAGCGGCGCGGTCACAAAGACCTTTCCCAGCACTTCCAGGCTCCTGGCAGGTACCTCCAGAGGAGGATGAGACCAGCCGTGGAAGAACGGAGCCCTGAGGGAAGCCCAGGAGCACAGACAGCTCTGCCACCCCGTCAGCTGGGGGGGTGGTGCGGCTCCGGCGTTGATGGCAGGGCACGGAAAGGGCGCTGTCAGCAGGAATCTCCTGGGAGCAGCCTGACCTCATCCCCACAGATCGCTGCAATCCCTCTCCAAAAAACCTGCCGGAGCGGTCCTGGCTCCGGGGGCAGCGCCGAGTGCCAGCAGGGAGGAAGAGCCAGAGGAGCAGCAGGCAGGAGCAGCAGGAATCCCCAGCGGGAAGTGCCGGCAGCAGAACGGCAGGGACAAACGTGGCTTTGCTGAGGTGGAGCGTGGACTTTGGACAAGTGATGCCTCGTCCTGTTTACGGCAGTGACAGGACAAAGGGGTGGTTTTAGGCTGAGAGAGCACGGTCAGCACACGGCGGGATGGGGGTGTCCGGCTTCCCTCCTGCAGGTTTTCCTGGGAAATGCAGCTGCTTTGTCCTCCAGCTCTGGGAATCCCAACAGCACAAGGACGTGGAGCTGCTGGAGAGAGTCCAGAGGAGGCCACGGAGATGCTCCAAGAGCTGGAGCCCCTCTGCTCTGGAGCCAGGCTGGGAGAGCTGGGGGGGATCACCTGGAGAGGAGAAGGATCCAGGGAGACCTGAGAGCCCCTTCCAGAGCCTGCAGGGGCTCCAGGAGAGCTGGAGAGGGATTTGGGATCAGGGCCTGGAATGACAGGACACAGGGAATGGCTTCCCAGTGCCAGAGGGCCGGGACAGATGGGAGATTGGGAAGGGATTCCCGTCTGGGAGGGTGGGGAGGGGCTGGGCTGGAATTCCCAGAGAAGCTGCCCCTGGATCCCTGGAAGTGTCCAAGGCTGGGTTGGATCCCCTGGGACAGCGGGAGGTGTCGGGGTTGGAAGTGGATGAGCTTCGACGTCCCTTCCCACCTGCTCCATTCCACGACTCCATGGAATGCCTGGCAGGGCGGGTGCCCCTGGTTGTCCCCCGCGTTGCCCAGCCCTGAGTGTCCCTGTTTGTCCCTCTGTTCCCATTCCAGGGGGGCTCAGCCAGGCCGAGCTGATGATGATGACGATCGCCGACGTCATCCAGCAGCTCATCGAGGCCCACGAGCAGGGAAAAGAGGTGGATCTCAACAAGTAAGTCCCTCAGGGATGGCGCTGGGGGGGGGATCCACGAGGAATGAACGTGTCCTGGGCACTCTGTGACGTCCAGGTCTCGTTTCCACGTCCTGGTGTCATTTCTCTTGCCCTTATCTGGTAATAAAGGCGCCGAGATGAGTAAATTCTGTGGTGATTTGCTCCTTCGTGGGCAGCTCTGAGAGTACAAAATGGATGAAAAACCCCAAGGATTTGCCATTGCCTTTTTATCTTTCCTCTTGTGTTCATCCTTCAGTAGCCCCAAACTCAATTCCAACAGGGAATGGAAAGATTAATATAAGAATATTTTTAAATCAGATCTTTTTTAGCACTCTGTTGTGCATGAAGTTGTTTCCAGAAAGTTCTTTATTTCTTTACATATGTGGAGTAGCAAAACCTGCATTTGCCTCACTTTTTCTGCTTCTTTGACATGATATAATTCCAAACTTTTTGCTGATGCCGGAAAAACCTCACACGAATTTTCTCGGAGACGAGCTCAGCCACAGGCTGTGTTTGTGTTAATCCCATGGAAGGCACGAACTGAATCACTGAAAACGGGCAAGGCAGAGCCTGTTGGCAGCTCTCACAGTGGTTTTTCTAAAGCCACCTTTGGAAAAACACCTCGAAACTCAAATTGTTGGCGGTCGTTGCTCTGTTTGGAGTTTATTTTCCGTATTTTAATCCCCGGAGAGGCTGGGGATTGGTTTTTAAAAGGCAGACTGGGGAGAACCCAGCTGGGCTGATGGAAACCAGGAGTTCTTTTGCTGACTGGAGGTGTTTGTGCCCTCAGGCTGAAGACCAGGACGTCGGCCAAGTACGGGCTGTCGGCGCAGCCGCGCCTGGTCGAGATCATCGCGGCCGTCCCGCCCCGGTACCGCAGGGCCCTCGTGCCCAAGCTCAAGGCCAAGCCCATCAGAACTGCCAGTGGGGTAAGCAGGGCCACCAACCCTCCTTCCACCATCACCCTTCCTTCCTCTCACCCACAAATTGCCTTTAACTGCAGCCAAGGACCGGGATGTGGAACGTCCAGGGGGGAGGATTTAACCCACGTGGTGGCATCGCCGCGTCCCGGGTGGCCTTTCCCGTGATGTTGTGCCCACGGGGATGTTGCTTTTAGAATGTTTGGGAGGAGGTTTCTTCCTTGGAAAGTTGCCCGAGGAAGTTGTGGGCGGCCCGTCCCTGGAAGTGTCCAAGGTTGGACTGGGCTTGGAGCAACCTGGGGTAGTGGAAGGTGTCGGGGTTGGACCTGAAGGAGCTTTAAGGTCCTTCCATCTCAGACCATCCTGAGATTCCCTGAGGAAAAAGAGGAGGTGTTTCCACACCTCTGTGCATCCTTTCAGCAGGGCAGTTAATCCAATTCAGTGTAAGACACCTGCTTTTTTAATAACTGACTCAGATTTACTCTGAAACGTGAAAATATTCAATAACAGGATTCTTACCCCTTGGTAGTTTCCTTTTCTCCTTCAAGGGTTAACACACAGATATTTTAGGTGGAACATCTTAAAAATAGCCTCGCAGATGCTCATGAATACGCAGCCTTCCGAGATGCACTTCTTATTTTAGCGACTTCAGAAGCAATGACTGCCGTTCCTCTGCTCTGATTTTGCCCCCTCGCAGATCGCGGTCGTGGCTGTGATGTGCAAACCGCACCGGTGCCCACACATCAACTTCACGGGCAACATCTGTGTGTGAGTACCAGAGCAAAGACGTCCCCCCCCTTGTGCTGGCACTGCTGGGGGCACCTCCAGGGCTGGGGGCAGCGCTGGGACACTCCCAACAAGGGGGACACTGAGGGGCTGGAGCGTGTGCGGGGAAGGGAACGGAGCTGGGAAGGCGTTGGAGCAGCAGGAGCGGCTGAGGGAGCTGGGTGGGCTCAGCCCGGAGAAAAGGGATGTGGGGGGACACACGGGAGCCCTGGTGGAGTTTGGGGAGGGGGAGTCACTGCAGTGGGACACAGTCAAGCCCTGAGGGGACAGTGGGGGACAGGGAACACCTGGGAGAGTGTGGGAAGGGGTGTCACTGCAGTGGGACACGGCCGAGCCCTGAGAGAACACAGTGGGGACAGTGGCACCTGGCTTGGACCAGCCCTGGTGTGTCACAGCCCCAGGGCAGTGCCCGTCCCTGTGCTGGCACTGCTGGGGCACCTCCAGGGCTGGGGCAGGTCTGGACCCTCAGACAAGAGAGACACGGAGGGGCTGGAGCAGCAGAAATATCTGAGGGAGCTGGGGGGTCTCAGCCTGGAGGAAAGAGGGATCAGGAGGGACCTTTTCCCTCATCACAACTCCCTGCCAGGAGGGGGGAGCCGGAGGGGGGGTCAGGCTCTGCTCCCAGGGAACAAGGGCCAGGAGCAGAGGGAACGGCCTCCAGCTGGGCCAGGGCAGGGGCAGGTGGGATATTGGGGTGCTCAGGCACTGCAATGAACTTCCCAGGGCAGTGGTGGAGTCCCCATCCCTGGAAGTGTTCAAAAAACGTGTGGATGGGGCCCTTGGGGACCTGTCTTGGTGGTGGGTTAATGTTTGGACTGGATGATCTCAGAGGACAATTCTGGGATGCTGTGAGCGGGATCTCCCACAGTGCAGGGAGGACAGGGAATAAAGGCATCATGCAAAGAGTATAAACTCAGTAAACGAGTGGGAAAAGCACTTGATATCCATGGACAAGTCTCAGCCTTGCTGGACTACTGATTTCACCCCCAGGTCCTTCTCCTCAGCTCTCCATCCATTCTCTGCCCTCTGTTCCTGTGCTTGTTGCTGCTGCTCAAAGCATTCCTTCCATCATCCCACTGCTTATTTTTGACACAATTGCAAACAAAACTACTTTCCTCTCTTGGCTTAAGATTGATTCCGTTCAATTCTGTTTATTCCCAGCTGAACCCCCCTTCGGATTGCCCCATGGATTGATGGGATTAGGAAAAAAGCATCCTTAAAATTCCGAGTGCAGCGGGCTCTGTGCGCCATGAGGGCTCTTTGCTGTAGGGATGTGGTCAAAAAACATTAATAAAGTGGGTCTGCTCCTGCAGGAGTTGTTTTGGGTATGGTTTGCCCAAACCTCTGGAATGCCGTTCCGGGGGGTTAAGCAGAGATTAGCCCAGGTGAAGGAAATTATTCCCGTGCCCTTAGCTAATGGGATATGATCATTGTGGATTGTTAAGCTTTCTTCGGTGCAATCGCTTGGGTTTTTAAACCGAAAACTTGACCCAGCTTGTGCTGAAACCAGTGGAAGTCTTTCCAGTGGTTTCCAATTTAAATTGTCTCGCTGTTAGAACCCACCATTCATGTTTCCTGCCCTGTGGAATTATTTGTCCTGTTCAAACATCGCCAAAATCTCTTGGATCCCCCCTCAGTGTATCCCTCCATCCTAACTGGGAACCATTCCCAGCGACTCTGGCCGTAGTAACTGAGGCAGTTTTCCTCTTTTTAACCCCGTATAAACTCCCAAAAGTTGGATTTTCCTCAGTCTTCTTCCCCCAAAATCTCTTTTGCCCTGCTATTTATGATTCCTGCCACCTGCTCCCACATTCCATTCTCACTTTTTCTGGAAGGATAAGAGGTGATTTTTTGGAGGGGGCATTTTGTGTCAATAGTTTTTCCTCCCTGGGTGGTGAACCAACACATTCCTGACACGCATTTAAAGCCTGACTCCCTGTTAACCTCATCCCATCTCTCTTGCTGGTGGGATGTTTTCGGATCAGCTGAGCTGGATGAATTTCATCCCGGGATGTGTGAGGAACAAGCAGGAGCAACCTCTGGAATGTTGTTTTGGGCAGCCAGTCCAAAGATAAAGAGCACTGCAGAAGAGAAGTGGGGCCCTGGCTAAAGCGAAGGGACGAAGGGGAATGGCTTTAAACCAAAGGAGGGGAGATTTGGGTGGGATATTGGGAAGGAGTTCTTGGCTGGGAGGGTGGGGAGGGGCTGGGCTGGAATTCCCAGAGAAGCTGTGGCTGCCCCATCCCTGAGAGTGTCCAAGGCCAGGCTGGACTGGGCTTGGAGCAACCTGGGATCGTGGAAGGGCACAAAGATAAAGTCGCAGGATCGTGGAATCGTGGAATCTCCTGAGCTGGAAGGGGCCCACGAGGATCATCCAGTCCAACTCCTGGCCCTGTGAAGGACACCCCAAAACCCCACCCTGTCCCTGAGAGCACTGTCCCTGAGCTCTGGCATCCTTGGGAAGTGACCATTCCCTTGGGAGCCTGTTCGGTGCCCCACCACCCTTCCTTTCCCCATATCCAACCTAAACCTCCCCTGGAACAACTCCAGCTGCTCCCTCGTGTCCTGCAGCTGGAAGGAGAAGGGATCAGCGCCTGCCCCTCATGAAGAAGTCGTAGCCAGGCTTTTTCCCCCACCCTGAGCCACATTTTGGGCCCAGCAGGTGCACGAGGGGGTCCCCACGCCCCACGAGCCCCTCCTGGGCCGGCCCTCAGAGGCACTCCGGGAATGTGGCCGCTCCAGCACCGGGAAACCACATCCATGAGGGAAACTGGGACGGGAACCCCGGGCTGGGAGCGTTCTGCAGTGCCAGCTGATGGGGCTGTGACTAATGGGGAAAGTTGTCCCTGAAAAACAGGCCACGGTTGCCTAAACTTGTTTTTTTTTGGGGGGAGAGGAGCTGTTTCTCTTCTCCCGGGCATTTCTGGGCAGGGGCCTTGCGGGAAAACCCAAACAAAACCAGCCCAGCGAGTGATGCCATCCCAAAAACACCTACGGGGTTGCACAAGGTGCACCCTGGCGTCGTCCAGCTGCGGAATGTGGGGCTGGGAAACTCTGCTGGCTCCTTCAGGTCTTTTTGTGGGAAGTTAAAATTTCCACGTGCAGAAGGTTTGTTATTTAAGGATTTTTAGCCTCCAAAAATATAAAAAAAAAAAAAAAAAGCAGGAAGAACTCAGGTTCTTGTAATGAACTTATTTCCAAGGACCACATTAAATGCCCAGAGAGGAAAATGTAGCAGGTTTTTCACTGGTTTTCCTTTATGTTTCTTTGATTCCATAAGGAAAGTTAATCATAAAAGTGATGTGCCCAGGCAGATCCTGCAGTGGGTTGTGGAATTCTGTCTGGGTAAGGAATGGGACCCTGAGCTTCCATAATGTCTCCTGAGCCTCAGAGCTGTATTAGTGCAAAATGTCCTTTTTCTGGGGGAGTTTTGAGGTGTTTGAGGGCTCAGGGCAGGCTGGAAAGACAACGTGGGAGTTACTTCACGGATTTGCCTTTTCTTGTGTTCCAAAATTCCTATTTATCCACCTTATTACCACGAAGCTTTAAAGCAGCCTGAGGTATTTACAGGAAAACTGCCCAATAACTGTATGCAGGAAACAAAGATATTTTGAACGTGGTAAAGGAATTATCTGGTTTTCAGGCTGCTGCAGTTTCAGCCTCCAGTCTGGGAACTGGATGCTTGATCTGAGGAATGGCATCATCCTGCTGAACCCAGCCTTTTCCAACCTTACCAACTTCACGAAGTTCAGTTATTCGGGGGAGGGAAAATTTTGTTGAAAGTCTGATTTCGCTTCGAGTAGAAATTTCAGTTTATGAGGGCGGCACAGCCCCAGCCATCAACATCTGCAAGATTTCAGTCATTTTGGCTTCCAGAAAACAAACTGCCCCTTTGAGCCTTGGCACCAAGACCAGCAGACGCAGCACTCACCTCCAGTTGTCAGTCCCAAAAGCTGGAAGAGGGAATGAATTCCCCGCGCTTTCCAGCTTGCTGCAAGGACCTCTGCTGCGATCGCTCGCGTAGCAACAAAAATCTCTGGATTGTAGGATTGTTGAGGCTGGAAGAAATGATTTGCTCTGCAGGGGAAGGAACAGCGCAGGGGTAACGCTGGCCCGTGTTCTGTGTCAATGTTGTAGCCGCCGGTGCTGACGAGACGCTGCCCCACCTGCTGCATCCATGGCTTTTGCACCTCCCAGGAACACCGATGGCTCCAAGCTGCGGATCAGGATGAGCACGTGGACCCCGCTGAACCACCCGCTCATGAACGACAAGGCAAGTTTCATGCGCGAAATTCGGAGAATCGCGGGATTTTTGGGGGGCTGGGAGGGGCTCCTGGAGATCCTCCGGTCCAGCCCCTCAGGGCAGAGTCTGGTTTACCAGTTCTTTGCTCAGGATCGTGTCCTGAGGTTTGGAATATTCTCCTGTCCTGGTGTTGGAATATTCCCCCGTCCTGGTGTTGGAATATTCTCCTGTTCTGGGTGTTGGAATATTCTCGTGTCCTGAGGTTTGGAATATTCCCATGTCCTGAGGTTTAGACTATTCTCATGTCCTGAGGTCTGGAATATTCTCATGTGCTGAGGTTTGGAATATTCTCATGTGCTGAGGTTTGGAATATTCTCCTGCCCTGGGTGTTGGAATATTCTCATGTCCTGAGGTTTGGAATGTTCTCATGTCCTGAGGTTTGGAATATTCTCATGTCCTGAGTGTTGGAATATTCCCATGTCCTGAGGTTTGGAATATTCTCCTGTCCTGAGGTTTGGAATGTTCTCCTGTCCTGAGTGTTGGAATATTCTCATGTCCTGAGGTTTGGAATATTCTCATGTCCTTGGTGTTTGAATATTCTGTCCTGAGTGTTGGAATATTCCCATGTCTGAGGTTTGGAATATTCCCATGTCCTGAGGTTTGGAATATTCCCATGTCCTGAGGTTTGGAATATTCTCATGTCCTGGGTGTTGGAATATTCTTCTGTCCTGGGGTCTGGAATATTCTCATGTCCTGGGTGTTGGAATAGTCTCATGTCCTGAGGTTTGGAATATTCTTCTGTCCTGAGGTTTGGAATATTCCCATGTGCTGAGGTTTGGAATATTCCCATTTCCTAGGTGTTGGAATATTCTGCTGTCCTGGGTGTTGGAACATTCTCATGTCCTGAGGTTTGGACTATTCTCATGTCCTGATTGTTGGAATATTCTGCTGTCCTGGGTGTTGGAATATTCCCATGTCCTGAGGTTTGGCATGTTCTCATGTCCTGAGGTTTGGAATATTCTCCTGTCCTGGGTGTTGGACTATTCTCATGTCCTGAGGTTTGGAATATTCTCATGTCCTATGTGTTGGAATATTCTCCTGTCCTGAGGTTTGGAATGTTCTCATCTCCTGAGTGTTGGAATATTCCCGTGTCCTGAGGTTTGGAATATTCCCATGTCCTGAGGTTTGGAATATTCTCCTGTCCTGGGTGTTGGAATATTCTCCATTCCCATGATAAATTCTCAGGTTCACTTCACAAATTCTCAAGCCCTAAAAAAATTTAACTTATTTTTTCCTGCGTAGGTCATGATTAATGGAATAAGAACCTCAATATCTTGTTCCTTTTAAACAAAAAAAAAAAGGGGGATTTATTTCTCACCAAAAGTCCCCAAATCATTCTTTTTTTTTTTTTTTTTCACTGTAAGACTTCAGCATTTTTTCATCTTGGAAGGACTTTTATCCTCCTTCAAGCCAACACTTGAACCTTCTCTGATAAACTAAACAGATTGAGCTCTTTGAAGTCCTTTCTATCTGGCACATTCTCCAGCCTTTGAATCATTTTAATGCCTGTTTCCTGCTTAAAAGGCATTTTTACAGCCACAGATCCCTGTGCAGTGAATTATGACCTAATTGGAAATGAGTAGGAAATCACCTTTTCCCACCTTTTTTTAACCCCTCTCATCCTTAGGGACTCAGAGGCTGCAGCAAAACTTTTAGGAGTGAATATTGGAGGCCTTTTCCAGCCTTAATGATTGGCTGAAATTCATGATAAAAGGTGCTTCTGACCTGCCTCGAAGCTCCTTTTTGAACATCCCCTGCAGGAGAATAAAAGAACAGCTGCAGCAAAAATAGGTGCTGACGTCTGGAATTGGGAGATCTCCCGGATTCCAAGGGCTACCCAGGGAGCTGGGGAGGGAGAAGGTGCCGTTCCTGCGCAGTCTGCTCATCTCTGCACCCTCGGGAGAGGAGGGAATTCACGGGTGGGAACCGCGTGGCAAACAGGGAGAGGAGGGATGGGCAGGACGTGTGGGTAGAACAGGCAGTGGGAGGGGGGGGGGAGGAGGAGGAATGGTGGGAATTCAGAGCTGATCCAAGGCAGAAGCATCAGAACTCCATCCCAATCGTTTCTGGGAGCAGACCCGGGGCCGGTTAAGGTCGGGAATTTGCTGCTGTCGGATTTTGGGCAATCCTGAGGGGTACTCCGTGAGTAGCTCCTGGAGACTTCCCTGGATTTTTAACCGTGCTCATCATGGAATTGTAGAATCATGGAATGCCTTGGGTGGGAGGGGACCTTAAAGACCATCCAGTTCCAGAGCAGGGACACCTTCCACTCTCCCAGGTTGCTCCAAGCCCCATCCAACCTGGCCCATGGCAGGGGGTGGAACAGGATGATCTTTCGGGTCCCTTCCCACCCAAACCATTCCACCATTCCGTGGCTGTCCCAAAGCCGGGATCAGCATCAGGGACACACCAAAGCCAAGGAGGCAGAGCGAGGGAATCTGGAATCATGCAGCCAGAAAAAGAGGAGGTGGCACCTTGGACGTGCCAAGGTTGTGCTGCAGCTGAGGATGAAGCAACGGAGGGATCGGGGCATCCTGAAGATTTCAGCGCCCGTCTGGAGAGTGCAGGGCTGTGCTGCCTTCAGGGAAGGGCTGGAATTTGGGAGATGATTTGCCTGCTGCTGGGCACTAGCTCAGGTGGGAGGGAGAAGGGCCCGCAGTGGCATTTGCAGCAAAGGCTGCAGGGATGAGCCTGATCCATCTCTGAGTTTATTTAAAACCCCCTGAAGACGTGGACGTGAGAAGGGAGGTCTCGGGAGCCAGGAGGCCTCCAGCTGCATCCAAGGCCAGCAGGAGCAGGAACAGCCCCAAGGCCTTGGAGGAGAGGACACAAAACACGGGCTTGACGAAGGCACTGGGTGATTATCCCAATTTGGGGCCATCCTGCTGCTAATTAACGCTTCCAAGTGCCTGGAGAGGCAGAACTTTCTGTGGGGCTGAGCTCAGAAGTGTCTCCAGGAGCGCTGAAAGCAAATGTGTGCCTTCCTTTGATCAAAGACCATTAGCATTGCTCTTGGTTACATAAACACCTCCCCGCTCCACGTGAATTCTCCGGCCCAAAACTCAGATCTTTGACTATTCATCGCTTGGCTCGGGGGCAAACCCTTTTCCAAGTTCAGCTCGTTGGGCTTTGGGGGTTTGTGGTTTGGTGGTGGGGTTTTTTTGTGCTTTAAATATTTTCTTTTCCTTCTGACTTCGCTGAGCGTCCCCCCCCCCCCCAAAAAAAATAAAAGCGAGTAATAACTGCACAAATAAAAGGAATGTCACTTCCAAACCCTCCCAGGAGACGCTCCTGTTGAGAGAGACGGAGCCCGAGCTGTCAAACTGCAGCAGCACCGACAACAACAATCTCCTTCCCTGCAGGAACCCCTTGGAGCCCCTTCCAGAGCCTGCAGGGGCTCCAGGAGAGCTGGAGAGGGACTGGGGACAAGGGCTGGAGGGACAGGACACAGGGAATGGCTTCCCAGTGCCAGAGGGCAGGGAGAGATGGGAGATTGGGAAGGGATTCCCGGCTGGGAGGGTGGGGAGGCCCTGGCACAGGTCGCCCAGAGAAGTTGTGGAATCCCCATCCCTGGGGGTTGGGGTTGGAAGTGACCTTAAAAATCATCTCATTCCACCTTCCACTATCCCTGGGCCTTGGACACTTCCAGGGATGGGATGTTGAATCCAGGGGGTTTCCTGAGTACACTGATGACTTCCCGACACGGATCATCGAGGAACAATCAGCAAGGGAAGAGGCTCTGCTGGACCTCCTGCCTCCAAAGCAGGAAGGACTGGCTGGGGACGTGAAGGTTGGGGATCTGGAGATGACGGAGCTCAGGATATCAGGAGGGACAAAAAGCAGGATCACAGCCCTGGAATTCAGGAGAGCAGACCGAGGCCTCTTCAGGGATCTGCGTGGAAGAATCACACGGGAGAGGAGAGAGCTCCAGGAAAACCAGCTGACTCCCAGGCTTTAGGAAGTCTTTCAGGGCTGTCCCCCATAATATAATATACTCAAAGCTCTTCTGGGTTTTGGAGCCCTGAACGACCTCCTTGAGTCGATCCCAGCAGGGACTGAAGGATCTCCACAGGTTTCTTCCAAACCCACCCGTTCACTTCTCCTCTTTCTATTTGCCAGTTTGCTTTTCCAAGCTGTGTTTTCCTCAGGACACGTGGAATCCTCTTTAAATATTCCATTTTTTTTTTCTGTGTGTGTGTTTTACAGGTATTTGAAGAAAGGAGAGCCCTCCTTGGAAAATGGGTAAGCTTTTCCCTTTAAATATATATTTAAATATGGATATATTTTGGAACTGATCAAGGGATTGTCTGATGGGAATGTAAAACTTACCCTGTTTTGAGAAAGGGGTTCATTTTCCTGCCAGGAAAGTGAGCTGCAACTGCTCTGCTTCTGAGGAAAGTAAAGCTGCAAATTCCCTCAGTGCCCAGCCTGAAGTTGGGAAATCACGTCCCATCATCAGAATGGGACAAGAAAACCTCGGGAAAAGCCTTGAAAGGAGATGTTGGATGTTTGGGAGAGGCCACGGCCTGACAGAGTGTCTTGGAAATCTGTAATAAATGACATTTTCTCTACCAAGTGCACACACAGAATTGTGGGATGGTCTGGGTTGGAACTGGGGCTTATTTTTTCTGGTTAATAAGCCAATAATTAATTTTTATTTTTTTTTTTGCACGTGGACTGGTCTTTACAGGCAAATCTTTTGATTTTAAGGATTTTTTTGTCATTGTAGGAAGTATTTCCGTAACTTGTTGACACGAGCCCATTTTAATATTAAGGAATTTCAGGGACACCAAGAAAACTGAATAATTGAATGACTGTTGTTCCTAAAACACCTTTTCATGCCATATCAGCGACTGAGAGGCCTGAACCCCTTGGAAACCCCTTGGAAACTGCTGAGAAAAGGGCAAAGATGTTTCTATTAGAACCCAAAAGGGCCAAAATCTGGGAAGCACCTCCCTCCAAACACAAACATTTTGGGAATGCTGAGGACCAGCTGGAGACACTCAGAGAACAAGCCAAGATGTGAGAACTGACTCAGGTCCAGAAAACACGGAAACAGTCCCTGTGCTGAAGGGAAAAGCGAGGGAAGGTGTAATAACATCTTTCTGAGGATGCACAAAAGAGGGGAATGGAACGGTCTGATCCTTGAGTTCACACTGGACGGGACAAGGAGTCAAAGGATTGAGTTGCAACAGTGGAGAAATGATTTAGACGTGAGCAAAATCCAGTTCCACTGATAATTCCTTGCTGGAATAGCTTGCCCAGGGGCGGAATCTCCATCCCTGGAGTCCCTTGGGAACAGGTGGGACAAACGCCCTCAGGAATGGTTTAGGGAGAGCAAATCGGAACCTGCTCAGTGTTCCTCCACCTTTCCCACTGAAGGACCATCCCACCCTCTGGAAAAGCAGGTGCTGGGCCTCCAACAAGCCCCTCCACCAGGGAGAAGATGTCTGGGGAAGGAGGGGGGAAACTGCTCCTCCATCTGAGGAGAATCCCTTCCCGGTCTTGTGGAGCAGGGGGATGCCTGTGGGTCACAACCCCCCGACCTCTGGTCCACGTGCTGGGCTGGAGGTGAGGATTGTGCCCCTTCCCAGTTCCAGGCAGGGAAACCCCCCCGTGTCCCCCAGCAGAGAGGGGCCTCTCTGGGGTCAGCTGCGGGCCCGGGGCTGTCCCTGGGTGTCAGGAACCTGATTTGTGTGTGTGCACTCAGGGATTAATTGTAAACCGATCCCAGGAGCGGGGCCCGAGCGGTGCCAGCAGTGATGTCACGCCATCCCTGCGGAGACATTGTTTGCCAGGGCTTTGGGAAAGGCCCAGACAAGGGGAAAAGCCGTTCCTGGCTGCGGGGAGAGGAGGTGAAGCAAAGGGAATCCGGTTGGACTGGTCGGGTTGCCGGGATCGCGGGCGAGGGGAGGGAGGACGTGTGGGGAAAGGCGGCCAAATGTGGGATGGGGACATGCCTGTTAAGTGCTGGAAAAGACACAAATCCTGCCGGCTTAACCCCTCGGACGCTGCTGGATGTGATGGAGAAGGGGCCGTGTGCTCCTGGCACTGATTTCCCCGGCACAAGGGGAAGGAATCACCCCCTTTGGAAAACCCGTGGCGGGATGGAAGGGGTTAAACGGGAGCAAACCCGTCTCCTGGAAAGTGAAGCCCGATTTGTTTTGACTGGTTCTCACTCGGTCTCTTGATGTGGAAGAGAATGAGCCAGTTACTCCCTCGTGTCTCCGCAACTCAACTCAACTCGGAGGGGAGAAACTTAACTCGGCAATTTGGGCATCGGGGATTGTTTTAATGAGAGGAGGGTGCGGATGTGGCCGCGGGAGCGGGGCAGTGTCTGCAGCAGCAGCAGCTTTTCCCCTTCCTGGGACAGGGAAAGCCTTTCCTATCAAGCTGAGGGGAGAAGGGGACCAGGAAAAACCTCCTCTGTCCCCCTCCATTTGATTTGTCACAGAGGCACAGAACATTCCAGGCTGGGAGGCACCCACAAATTCTCTTTCCGAGCCCCAAATCCCGAGGTCCTACTTCAGTTTTTCCCTGCTAAACACCATTAGAGGTGGAAGTTCTGTGCAAAACAGGGATGAGAGGAACCTGAATTCTGTTTGTGTCTAAAAAAAGGACACTTGGGAGCTTTTTCCTATTTGACTTTTCATCTCCCTGGGACATCAGGAATGTCAGTCCCATCCTTCCTTCATTCTGACCTTCTCCAAGGTCTTGAAGAGGAGTTTGCAAGAAAGGGAAGAGCTATTTACTCTCCGGTGCTGGAATTCATCCAAGTGAAAATAGAGAGTGAAACAAAGAGTTCTCCAGGATGATCAGGAAAGAAATCACTTCTCAATTACCCTTCATCTGCATAGGATATTTATTTTAAACTATTATTCTGCCAGAGCATAGATTTGTTGGGAGGAAGAAGAAGGGAAAACAATCTTTCTAGTCTGTTTTGTTCTGAAAGGAAAAGGGACACAGGACATTAAACCATTTACATACAATAATAACGAAAACCTTGGAAAAAAATGTATTTTTTCTTAATATTTTTAATTTTTGGAGGTCATTTTTAACCAAGGGCTTAAATGTCCCTGAGGTTAAATGCAGCAAATGAATGTGCTGGGATCTGACCTGCAGAGAGCCAGTGGAAATTTGGCTTCAGGAAACAGCCCTGTGGAAAAGAGGGTGCGTGGCTTGGGGATGGCCAAGCTGTGAGAAGGAAGGAAAGAGGGAAAAGCAGCATTCCCCAAGGAGGGGAATTCCCCCAAACTGCTCAGTTTTCCCTTTGAAAAGAAGGCGAGTTTGGGTCAAGGCGGCTCCTGCCGCGCAGGGAAGGAGGATCGTCAAATCCCAGGATGGTTTGGGTTGGAAGGGACCTTAAGGATTGTTCAATTCCACCCCCTGCCATGGGCAGGGACACCTCCCACTAGCCCAGGTTGCTCCAAGCCCTGTCCAACCCGGCCTTGGACTCTCCAGGGATCCAGGGGCAGCCACAGCTTCCCTGGGAATTCCAGCCCAGCCCCTCCCCACCCTCCCAGCCGGGAATC
>JAYRBT010000278.1:0-17795 GCA_036023395.1 Myiotriccus ornatus | reverse complement strand
CCCAGAGAAGCTGTGGCTGCCCCTGGATCCCTGGAAGTGTCCAAGGCCAGGTTGGAGCACCCTGGGCTGGTGGAAGGGGGTGTCACTGGATGATCTTTAAGATCCCTTCCCACCCACCCCATTCCATGATTCTGTGATTGTTTGACACTCGTTTGAGCCTTATTTTCACGATTGGAGTTAATTACTGGATTAATTTACCCGTTCTAACCTTATTGATCCACTGAATCGTTCCTGTTTTCTGCCTGAACAGAACCATCACCTCATTCCCCATTTACCTGCAGGGTTTCAGCTCTGCCACACACCTGCTGGAGCCCATTTTTGCCTTGGCTAATCCTGCAAACAGGCCCAGGTCACACTAAATAATTGCAGGGGAGTCACAGACTGGAGGGACACGGAGGATCCCAGGGAAGCTCCGACTAAACCCACGTAGAGCTCCTCCCAAATTACCATTCAGCTCATTAATAACACTGGAAAACCTCATGCTTCCCTCTGCCTGAGCCTCAGACAGTCAGATGTGGGATATCAGGGCAAGGGAAAGCAGAGAAGTGCCAAGGAAATGTCGTCTTCCCCCGGCAAGGAAAGTGGGAATGGCGAAAGGATCATCTGGGACTACATAAAGTTTCATTTCCCAGTTTCCTGCCCCTCTCTTCTCTTCCCTTCATCACCCCCAGCTTACAGGAGCCTTCTGTTAAGAGGGGATTTGATTCATCCTCGGAGTCAGGTTGATCTTGTGACCTTGGCTTCCCTTTTCCTCCTCGGGGCAGAGCACAGGGGAGAGGGAAGTTTTCCTTGGATTGGTTTCCCGCAGTGCCTTTGGAAGCTGATGTTCAGCTCTGTAACATTCCCCTCCAGCAGATGTAAAACAATCTGTCCACAACTGAGATCTCACCATAATCCAGACCAGGGAAAGTAAATCCTGATTCCTTCAGAGTTCAGAGCAGCATTAAACAGGATTGTGATGGATGCTCCTGTTTCCATCTGAACACCCACTCTGGCATTTGTTGTGGGTCTGGCCCTTTTCCAGAGCAGTTATCCCCTTTTTCCCAGTGACAGGATTTCTGACAGCTGCTTGTCAAACCTGCCCTGAAACATATCTGGGAAGGGGAATTCCCCCCTGTACCCACAGGTATTCCCAGGGCCTCGTTTTTGAGGTGAGCTGGAACCAGGGGACCCATAAAGGTCCCTTCCAACCCACCCCATCCTGTGATTCTCTCATTTTTCACTCCTTCAGCCATGGGGGGCTTTTCAAAGCCTGATCTTAACCTCTTTATTCCAAGTTAAGCCCATGACTTCCTTTTTTTTTTTTTTCTTTTCCATAGGTCCTGGAGACCAGATTATTCCTTTCTGCTTCAAACACCCTCTTAGATATATGCATATTAATAATCCCCCTCATGGACGTTCCCTTTCTCACCCTAAGCCAGCTCAAAACCCCTCCCTAAATCCTGTGAGAGTTTCAGCTGATATCTGAAGTGCTGCCTGAATTTCATTCAACAGGTCGATGGTTTGAGATTCACCCCGTTAAAAAACCCAATTAAAACGGACCAAACGAGTTTTGCCTCGGCTGTGCCTTTTTTTTTGTTTTATTGTCCAAAATACACGAAAACTGTGGGGGTGAAATATTCCACGTGTGTTGTGTCACTGCCAGTGGAGCAGCCCTTCCTTCTCCCACCTCCTGAGGGGGGAACAAGGTCATGGCAGCACTTCAGCCACCCTCTGAGTCCCCCCTCTGAAGTCACGGGGTTGGCTGCAGTTCCCTGGAGGTTAATTAGTGATTTCCCGCATTATTCCGCTTGTTCTGCCCCCAAGGACTCTGCTCCTCCAGGCGATAATTCCCTAATTCCTCCCTCCTGCCCTGCAAAGGAATTCAAGGGGATGGAGTGGTTGGTGTGTCCTGCACCTGCCTGGCTGGATTAACCCCCTCCCTTTTTTTGGGAGGAGGAAGAGACAGAATTTCGGTGCTCACAAATCCACTCCAGCTCTTGGTTCCTGAGAAACACCCAGAGCTGCTGGAACAGCCACACAGAAATACAGAAGGAGGTAAAAAAAGGGAGATGGTCGAGCCACTGGACTGCTAGAAAGTGTCCTGCTTTAATCACATAATAAATGTGTGAAGCTGTGGCTGCCCCATCCCTGCAAGTGCCCCAGGCCAGGCTGGACGGGGCTTGGAGCAACCTGGGCTGGTGGGAGGTGTTGGAACAGGATGAGCTTTAAGGGCCCTTCCAGCCCAAACCAGTCTGGGATTCTGTGAGCAGTCACCAAATCCCGAGAAACTGGTTTGGATGGGGGATCAGTGGCTGGGATCCACTGTGCATGCCATGCCTGGGGGGATGCAAAGGCAATGATGTGAGGATTATATGGTTTTATAGAGGGCAGTGGTGCTGGAGTGGCTAATTAGCATAATTTCGAGGGGCTGATGCTCTTTTTTAAACATCTCTCCCTCTGGAGAACCACATGGGCAAGTGAAGTGAGTGAATAAATAAGCCTTGGAACAGGACAGCCTGTTGTTGTCACACAGAGACCCAAATCCCAGCTGGGACGGGGGGCACTGGTGAAAACAACTCCTGGGCTTTTGCAGCCACCTCAAAGAGCAACGAGACAGAATGAAATGAAGAGCAGGGGGGCCCAAAATCGGGATTTTCCTGCTCCATTCCCACCACTTCCCAGGTTGGGAATGGCATTGTCAGTTCCCAGCTGGGGAAAAACCAGGGCAAAACGCCTTTGTCTGTGTCCACTGCCCTGGCAAAGCTTGTTCAGGAAGTCAAATGTGGTGGATTTTATCAATCCGTGGCCAAAAAAGATGTTTTACTGGGGGAATAAGGAAGGTCTTATCATTTTGAAGCACAAAGTCTAGGAGAAGGCAGTATGGCTGAAATTAAGCTTTTATTTGGAGAGCAAAGTATAGGGATTCACTTTTCTCACATGGGAAAAGGGAGGGCCTCGACCTCTTCCAAGGTCAGCTTGAAATCCAAACTTGCCTTAAAAACAAAACAAAACAAAAACAAATTCAAAAAGAGCAAAAATAACCAGCCCTGAGTGGATCCGTGGATTTTGGTAGGTTATAGGGAAAATTCCCTCCTGGAAGGGGCTGCCCAGCCCTGGCACAGCTGCCCAGGGCAGGGGTGGATCCCCATCCCCGGAGGGATTTCAAATCCACGTGGATGTGGCACTTGGGGACAGGGGGCAGTGCTGGCCTTGGCATCAAGTTGGACTTGGTGATCTTAAAGGTCTTCTCCAACCTAAGTAAACCTCTGATTCCATGGAAAAGCAGGGGAAGTCCTCCAAAGCCACGCTCAGTGCAAGCAGCACAGGGAGGATGGGGGCAGCAAATAAGGCTCAGCTTCAACATCCCACCTGGAGCACGGCACGAGCCTCCCAGAGAGTCCCCACCGTGTCTGTGAAGATGGATCCCAGCGGTGATCGACCACTGAAGGGTCTGGGGGAGGTGAAACGTGCTCAGGAAAAAAGGAGGAGTCCCAGTAGCTGCAAATCTCTGATGCGAAAGGTGATTTTTCAAAGCTTGCATTTCAAGCCAGTCGTGTGCGAGTTTTATTTCAGGAAGAGACACGACTCCAAATTCCAATTTTCCCCTTTTTTTTTTTTTTATTCATTTCTTTTTTAAACCTGGGCAAAGTCGATGTTTTCCTTCCCTTATTTGTGGAAACTGCTGGATCATGTTCACATTTTCTATTTAAATCATGAAGCTGAACCCCTTCACAGGCCCTTTCTGCGCAGTCAGCTCAGTGTCAGGGTCAGCACTGCAGGACTGAAAGGAGTTGTTTGCATTAAAATCCCAGAATTCCAGGATGGTTTGGGTTGGAAGGGACCTGAAAGCTCACCCAGTGCCACCCCCTGCCATGGGCAGGGACACCTCCCACTATCCAGGTTGCTCCAAGTTGGCCTTGGACACTTCCAGGGATGGGGCAGCCACAGCTTCTCTGGGTCATGACACCTTTATCCATGTTGGAAATATTCCCATGCAGGGAAGCATTTAATGAAAGAGGAGTGGTTGCCATGGCAACCATCCATCTCTCTTCTCCCCACCACCTCTCTGTTCCCTCTCCCATTTCCCTCTGTTTTCCTTCAGCCAGCCAACAACAGCTTCCTGCCCCTCGAGTGACTCAACCCTTCCCTGTCCCGGTCTGTCACCTTCCCAAAGCCAAGGAAAAGGAAGGTTTCCCTGGAGCTGCCCCAGCAGAGCTGCTTTGCCACTGCTCACCCTCTGCTGCCAGGGTTTGTCACCAGGAGCTGGACAATTCGGAAGACAGGAGGCTTAGATGGGATGTTGGGAAGGAATTCCTGGCTGGGAGGGTGGGCAGGGACTGGGATGGGTTTCCCAGAGAAGCTGTGGCTGCCCCTGGATCCCTGGGAGTGTCCAAGGCCAGGTTGGAGCAGCCTGGGCTGGTGGAAGGTGTCCCTGCCCATGGCAGGGGGTGGGATGAGATGATCTTCAAGGTCCCTCCCCACCCAAGCCATTCTGTGGTTCCATGAACCATCAACGAGCCCTTGTGGATGAGAAGACCAAGAGTATTATGGGCTGCACGAGGCAGAGTGTCCCCAGCTGGCTGAGGGAGTTGATCCTTCCCCTCTGCTCAGCTCTGGGGTCTCATCCCACCAGATGGACCAGTGAAACCTCATTTAAGGCTCTCAAACTTGTCCCTTGAGAGGAAAAGCTGAGAGAGCTGTGACTGCTCAGCCTGGAGAGGAGAAAGCTCAGGGGGGACTGGCCATTCATAAAAAATCTTAGAAATTATTAGAAATTCTTAGAAATTCTTAGAAATTATTAGAAATTAATCAAAATACCTGCTGAGGGCAGAGAAGACAACTGAGACAGGCCCTTGTCAGTGCCCAGTGAGAGAAGCAATGTGAGCAAAAGGTGAAATAAGGACTGTTCTGCTCCGTCAGAATTAAAAGCTCCCTTGCAGGCAGGCAGACACTGGAAGTGGTTGCCAGGAGAAGTTATGGAATATCTACCTACGGAGAAATTCAGGATCCAGCTGGCCATGGGCAGGGGGCTGTGGGTGACCCTGCTGCGGGCAGGGGTGTTGGACTGGCTGATCAACCAGTTCCAGACCAAAACACACCAGTGTGCCAGTTTGGAAGACTCCAGATGCACCATCAGCCCCTCTTTTCCCCCCATGGTCCCAAGGTGCTGTGGGCAGGATTTGGGAAGCTGGGCCTGTGTGTGTGTCGAGTCAAAGCTGGGAATCTGGGGCAGTTTGTCCCACAAGTATTTGCTCTCGTCTTCTCCCCTCTCCTTCCCCCATAACTCTCCATCCCGGTGGGGCTGCTCCCCGAGGCCGGACTGTCCCACTTCTGGCCCCCAGACAAGGTTCAAGCCCCTTTCCCCCAGGATTTCAGGGAATTCTGGGTGCAGCAGCTCCAAACGAAAGGACATTTGGGCAGCAGGCAGTTTCAGCTTTGCTGTCCCACCCCCACCTGGACTTTTCCAAAATGACACTTTGCATTTGCCCTGGGTTGTGGAGGCGAATCCAGCAGGGCACAAAGAAGACCTTGAGAAGGGACAGTGGCAGGATTATGCATGGGCTAAACCCAGCTTTAATTTCCTCAGAGCAGAGGTCCTAATTTGCAAACGACTGTTCTGGGATAGAGATCCTCCATCCCACATGTAGTTAAAAGAGAAACAAGTCCCTTGGGATCAGGTGGGAGCTTATTAAAAGTACAGACCACGTATGTCTCTTTTTCTTTTTTTTTTTTTTTGCAGCCGTAATTTGGACTCTGGTTTTGGTTTGGGAAAAAAAAGAGGCTCCCACAGAGCCTGAGCTCAGCTCTTTATTTTTGTATTTTCTTTCCTCTGACTGGAAGGGTCCTGGCCTTGTGTTTGGGTGGTCAAATATAGTTTGTGCACCTTGGGGCTTTTTATTTTTCTGGGTCTGCCTTTCATGAGAGCCCAAATCAACCCCCCGAGTGCTGAATTCAAGGGCTGTCTGGAATTTAATTGTGGGGTCAACATGGAACATTCTTCCTGGAAAAGGAGATGATGAGGTGGAGTAGTAAAGATGGTTAACCAGCAAAGCAAACAAAGCCAGCCAGGGAGGTTTGCTGGCGTTTAAACTCGACTCTGGTGGAGCCTCACGGGGTGGGAGGGAGGGGGGATCAGAACTGGCTCTTTGGGGGAGGGAGGAACAACCCTCCAGGTTGGGCAAACAGGGCCTGGAATGAGCAAATGTGGAGCAGGAGATTCGGGATGTGAGCTCAACCTGGCTGAGCCAGCCTGGATCTGGTGGAAAGAAACTCAAGTGACACTGTTGTGCTTTCTCTCCCCACAGCCCCACAGTCAGTGACAGATCTCCACCTGTACCCCTTGAACTCCTGAGAAATCCCAAATCCAGGTACACAGAAACACCCACACGTGGACTGGGAAGCTGCATTTCCCCACAACACTGACAGTTGAAGTAAAAATACCCTTTTGCACTGAAAAACAGCAGTGTTGGGAAATCTCAGCCGTACTTTGATATGATTTTTGGTGGATGTGCTTGTTTTCAGGACCAGATTTCCACGAGGTTTGGACTCCCTTGGGCTGTGGCTGTGCTAGAGTGGCTGTGCTAAGCCCAGCTCGGTATGGGGAGCTGGATCTAGTGGAAAGAAATTTAATTTACACTGTTCTACGTCCTTTCCCCACTACACCACAGCCAGTAACAGATTTCCACCTGGCCTCCCCACCCTCCCAGCCAGGAATTCCTTCCCCATATCCCATCTCTCCCTGCCCTCTGGCAGTGGGAAGCCATTCCCTGTGTCCTGTCCCTCCATCCCTTGTCCCCAGTCCCTCTCCAGCTCTCCTGGAGCCCCTTTAGGCCCTGCCAGGGGCTCTCAGGTCTCCCTGGATCCTTCTCTTCTCCAGGTGATCCCCCCAGCTGTCCCAGCCTGGCTCCAGAGCAGAGGGATCCAGCTTTGGGAACATCTCCATGGCCCCTCTGGACTCTCTCCAGCAGCTCCACGTCCTTGTGCTGTTATTCCCCAGAGCTGGATTCATTCCTGAACGTGGAATCATACAAGGAAGGATTAAAAGAAACCCAAGAGAGCTCTGAATTATGAAATACTTAAAACTGGGCTCCAAAAACTGATTTCCCCCCAAATCCCTCATTCTCTCCCCTCATCCCAGATCCAAATCTCTCCAGAATCCAGGCCTGGCTCTGCTTTTGCTTCAAGCATTGCAAATGTTCAGTTTTAAAGCCAGGCTTCTGCCTCACAGCTCAGAGCAGCTGTTCTCTTGCAGATCGGGGTGTCTGTCACCTTCTGTTGTCAATGCTCTCCTGTCCTCATCCTAAAGGATCCAGGCCTGGAGAACTGTTCCCACACCAAAACAAGGGATATTCCTGTTATTCCAGTGCTGAAAGTCAACCAATATTCCAGTGAGCTGGGCTTTTTCTTGTGCTTCCCTCAACTCATTAATGACAACACTGCATTGAAAATTAGTCCAAGAAAGCATCAAAAGGAGTAAAGAAAACACCAGAAGGAGTAAAGAAAATACCAAAAGGAGAAATTCCTCACTTCCCTTCTCACTTCCCCTTTTACCCAACCTCTTCAGTGTTTTCCTTCCAGCCTTTCCCTTCTCCTTGCTCTGTTCCTGTTGTTCTCTGTAAACGTGTCAAACTCATTGGTTGGCAACAGCAATTCAGGAGTTGATCAATTTGGGAGGTTAAAAACTCTACTCTGCCCCTTTTTTTTGGCACATCCCTCCAAGATATCGACACATGGAGAGTTTCCAGGGAAGTGGAGGGTGAAAAACGACCTTTTGTTAACAAAAACTTCTCTAATTTTTTAATTTTTTAAAAATTTTCTTGCCACCTTCCGAGTAGCTTCTGCTGAGGAGCCATCCCTGAGTCCCAAGGGGATTTCATGGGAATTCTAATTAATCATCCCCGAGTTTCTCTGTTAAACCTTCCAGATTTCTGCTTCCTCCTTCCTCCCTTCCTCTTGCTTCGATGGCAGCATCCCAGGAGCAAGAAATCCATGGAACAGAACTGTCCACCAGCACTCCCAGTCCACGCCCCTGTGGCCTCCAGACCTTTATTTACCCTCTGCCATGACCATCAAAGATCTTCCAGACCCTTCTCACTGTGTAGAATCTCTCTCTTTTTTTCCCCTCCAAACACATAATTTAGGATGTCTTTACTTCTCCTATATTTATGAAACACTTCCCAGTGTTTTCCTGATCTTTTGGGACAGCAAAAAGCTGGGAATCCCTCCTCAACAGCTGCTCAGACACTGATTCCACTGCTGTGTCCCCCAGATTTATTTACATTCTGGTGGTTCTTCCCACCTTTGATGCACTTCTTTTTTTCACTCTGCACCTGCACAGACTTCCTCTCATTTTGCAGCTTTGTTGAACTGGATCTCCCTTCCATGTCTGTCGGCACGGGAAATTCCCAGTTATCCTTTGGGATTGCTGGCAGTCCCTGCCCCTTTACCTCTTGTGGCCCAAGGGAATTTCTTGGCACGTGCCACTGGAGTGAAACCCACGGATTTCAGTCATTGCCATGTTCACTCCTCTGCCAGATCACGACTGAGGGCGTTGACTGCCGCTGATCCGTGGGGATATTCCGTAAACTGCTTTCCTGGTGACACTGCACAGGATTCCTCCCCCCTCTGCCCTTTGTTTGCAGTGGCTCAGTTCGTGTCTGGGCTCTGCAGCTGCTCCCACAGGGGCTGGTTTTGAGTTTGTGTGGCAGGAACAGCGTGGTGAGGCATCTCCTCACGTGCTCTGCTGCAGAGCAGGGGTTTCAGATCTCCCGGCATAACTTTAATCTTGTTATTCCTCATAAACTCAAATCGAGTCCGTGTGTGCCGGAGTTAATCCGCTTAAACCCAGGGAAATTCCAGCACAACTAACTCAAAGCAGTAGCTCAGTCCCACTTCTCGTGGCAAAGAGCAGGAGGCTGAGACTTACATTAATCGTGGAATAATCCATATTAACAGGGAATCATGGAATTGTTGAGGTTGGAAAAGCCCTTTATCATCGAGTCCAACCCTTTATCCAGCACTGCCAAAGCCACCACTGACCCTTGTCCCCAAGTGTCACATCCACATGGATTTTAAATCCCTCCAGGGGTGGGGACTCCCCACCTGTGCCAGGCATGGACAGCCCTTTCCAGGCAGGAATTTTCCCAGTATCCAACCTGCCCCTCCCCTGGCCCAAGTTTCCTCTTGTCCTGTCCCTTGTTCCCTGGCACAGGTCAGGGCACAGAGATTCCAGAACAGTTTCCATGGATCTAAAGAATGAACAGAGCTCAAAGTTCCCTTAAGAACCAGGGAGGGGTCAGTGGGGAAACCCCCAAATTATTCTTGATGATAACAATAATTATCTGATTGAGCACTGGCTCTGCACCTGCCTGAGACAAACTGGTCAACCAGCTCGGCCCCAGGAAATCCAACCTGATTTTCCAACAAGGACTAAATTCAATCCAGGTGTATCTTCGTGAGTGGAGAGAATGAAAAAGGGAGACAAGTTAACAGACAGAAAACAGCACAGTTTGTGAGGGAAAGAGGCAACATGGACAGTATTAACCAAGCCAAAAACTCCAGATTTCTTTACTTTTTAAAGGGAAACCATTTGCTGCTTCTGTGTCCATAATTGTCCCTCCTCTTCTGAGCATCCAGTTCCCTGCTCAGGGTGTCAGGGCCTGAATTTTCCTCAGCCCCTGCTGGTTTCATGACCTTGCTCCTTATTATTTTCTCTGCTTCAGTGATAATAACAAATCTCTGGAGTTATCCTGAAGTGAGACCTGCAGGGAATGCGGAGAGGAACTGTTGGAAAGGGCCTGGAGTGGCAGGAGGAGGGGGAATGGCTTCAAACTGAAAGAGAATAGGGTTGTATGGGATATTGGGAAGGAATTCCTGGCTGGGAGGGTGGGGAGGGACTGGAATGGGTTTCCCAGAGAAGTTGTTGCTGTCCCTGGATCCCTGGAAGTGTCCAAGGCCAGGCTGGAGCACCCTGGGCTGGTGGAAGGTGTCCCTGCTTGGAGCTGGACGACCTTTAAGGTCTCTTCCAACCCAAACCATTCCACGATTCGATTCCTTCTATTTTTTATTTTTTAAAGTTATTTAAAAAAAAAAGAATGGCTTTTGGAACACAGGCTTCAAATCTGTGTCAGTGAAGCCTCCAGGGTCTCCTGGGCCATATCCCAAGGCAACACTTTCCCTCACAATGAAATGCCATCAGCAAAGGCATCCCAGGAAAACTGGCCCTGCCACGGCCCTCGTGTGGAGCTGCTGCTGCCCCAAGGGTGAGCAGCTGGAAGATGGGATGGGATGGGATGGGATGGGATGAGCAGCTGGAAGCTGGGATGAGATGGGATGAGCAGCTGGAAGCTGGGGTGGGATGGGATGAGCAGCTGGAAGTTGGGATGGGATGGGATGAGCAGCTGGAAGCTGGGATGGGATGGGAGGAGCAGCTGGAAGCTGGGGTGGGATGGGATGAGCAGCTGGAAGTTGGGATGGGATGGGATGAGCAGCTGGAAGTTGAGATGAGATGGGAGGAGCAGCTGGAAGTTGGGATGGGATGGGATGAGCAGCTGGAAGTTGTTCCTCAGCCTCCATCTCACGGCATCTTCTGCCAACTCAGTTTCAGGGGGGAGGCTTTGAAGGTGCAGATCAAAGAGGAGCCGGGAAGTGTGAAGGAAAAGCTGCATTTTCTGCCCCAGCCCCACCTGGGATAGTGGGAGGTGTCCCTGCCTTTGTCCCTGTTGAGATGCATTCTCAGAATCCTCCTCAGTCCCGTTTTTTATCCCATTCTATGGCTCTTCTTCCAATGAAAAGCTAATCCTTGGATTAATGTTCTCATTTCCTAGAAAGAAATAAAACCCGGGAGCCAAGGAACGGAGAGACTGCAATCCCAGGATTTGTGCCAACACCAGTTCAGTGAGACTCTGGAAGACCTTTCTCCAGGCGTTGAGCACAGGGGAGCAATTAATTCATTTTCTGGCCTTATTTTTCCCCTCCAAACCTTTGTTTTCCAGGAATTTGTTTCCATAAAAATATCAGGCTCGGCCCTCTCACCACAACAAATGTCTCCTTAGGGAATTTATGGTCTAGGAAATGTTTTAAAGAAGCCACCTGGAGCATCCAGGCAAACCCAGGGCACTTGAGGCCACAGGTCACCTCCTATTTCTGTGTGATTAATAAGTTAATAAATTCATTAATTCATTAATATCTTTATTTATCCAAAGCAAACCCTAATTACCCCATTTATTCTTTCATCTGGTCGTTCCAGATGTCTCCCATGGAGGCCTCTTCAGGAAGGTGAGACGAATCATAGTGGAAAAAAATCTATATTGGATGTTTTATCCGGCAACGTGAGCTATTAATTAACCCAGAATTAATTAAATTAAAGAATTTGTTAATTAATTTTAAAAGCTCCCCATGGCTTATACTTTCTGTCTCCTTCTGGGGGTCTTTCATGCAAGAAGTTCCTAGGCTGGAGCTCTCCCAACCTTTTATCCCCAACATCCCAATTAAAAGCTGGGAGCAGGACTGGGATGCATTTTTGTGGGGCAAAATGGGATTTTTAGGGGATAAATCCCCGTTTTTGGGGTGGAATCCAAAGTTTCTACGGGGGATTTTGGGGATATTGGGGGGTTTGGAGGTATTTTGGGGGATTTGGGGGGAATTTGATGGGGCTTTGGGCGGATTTGGGGGGATTTCGGTGGCTTTTCATGGTTTTTGGGGCTGTTTTGATGGGATTTGAATGGATTTTAAGGGAATTTTGGAATATTTGGGGTATTTTGATGGGATTTGGGGGAGTTTGGCAAGATTTGGGGATGATTTTGGGGGTTGGGTGTATTTTGCACGTATTTTGGCTGGATTTGATGGAATTTGGGATTTTTGGGAGGTGGTTTTGCAAGTTTGGGAGTAGTGGGGGGACTTGGGGAAATTCTGGGACACTTTGGGAGATTTGGGGGTCCTTTAGATGTATTTTACACGCGTTTTGGGGTATTTTGGTGAAATTATTGGCTATTTTAGTAGGCTATGGGGCTATTTAGCTGGAATTTGGGGACTTTAGTGGGGAATTTTGAACATAACTCAGGAGATGAAGAGTCATCAACCCCATCACCCACACCAGAGTCCCCCAGTGCGTCCCCACCCCCCGGCCGGGAACAGTCCCTGACTGGCAGGGAGGATGGAGAGGAATTCCCACTTTGTCTTTTCCAGAAAAAGTCTCTTTGGAGGGATTTTAATTTTTATTTTTTTTTCCCCCCATGAAATAGGGGAATGTAAAAGAATTCGGGATTGCAGATGGTTTTTCTGCCTTTTCACGATGTGCTGGTGCCACCTGGTGGAAGGCGCTGAGAGCAAGAGTTGGAAACCCCACCTGGATCCGAGATGTATTTCTATTTTTATATGTTTATCTTCTCTCAATCTTCGGGTTTGTGCACAAATTTAATTAGCTAGAAACTATTATTTATAAAACATCATTTTAAACGACATTTTAAGGCTCACAAGAATGTTTATGGTACCATAATAACAGCTATTATTCCAATTTATTTCTAAATTCACTATGGAAATTTTAGAAATCTTTATGATTTATTTCTATTTTATTTTACGGTTTATTTTATTGTGATTTTTTGTTTTGTATTTATAGACTTATTTTACTTTTTTGGTGATGTTCTTTTGCTTTTCATTTATAGATTTATTCTATTTAATTTTTAATTTTTTTCTTTTTATTTATATATTTATTTAATTTAGGTTTTGTCGGTTTTTCTTTTTATACATATATTTCATTTATATTTTTAGTGACTTTCTTTTTTTTTTATTTACAGATTTATTTGATTTTTTTGTGGGTGTTTTGCTTTTTATTTATATATTTATTTCATATAGTTTTAGTAGATTGTTTTGCTTCTTATTTAAGTATTTAATCCATTTGTTAATTTTTAGTGATTTTCTCTGGTTTTTTATTTATGCATTTATTTTATTTATTTCCTTTATTTTTAGTGGGTGTTTTGCTTTTTATTTATATATTTATTTTCTTTTTTTTGCTGGGTTTTGTTGCTTTTGATTTATATACTTCATTTATTTTTTATTTTTAGTGATTTTCTTTTGCTTTCTATTTATAGATTTATTTTATTTTTAGTGGTTATTTTTTGCTTTTCATTAGGTATTTATTTAATTAATTTTTTATTTTTAGTGGGGTTATTTATTTGTATATTTATTTTTTATTTTTAGTGCTTTTTTTGCTTCTTTCATTAATATATTTATTTTTAGTGCTTTTTTCTTTTTTCATATTTTTTATTTTTAGTGTTTTTTTCACTTTCTATGTACATATTTATTTTATTTATTTTTTATTTTTTAGTGGTTTTTTGTTTTCATTTCTAGATTTATTTTATTTTTTATTTTAGTGTTTTTCCTTCTCATTTATAGATGTATTTTTCGTGATTTTTTTACTCTTTTTCATTTCTATATTTATTTTTAGTGATTTTTTTTGCCCTTATCATATATTTACTTTGTCCATCTTTCATCTTCAGCATTTTTTCTTTTCATGTATCAATTTATTTTACTTATATTGAATTTTTAGCCATTTCCCCCCTTTTATTTCCACATTTATTAACCAGATTGTCATTATATCAATTTTATTTCTCTCTTTATTATATATCTTTATGTTCCTCTCTAGTCCTGTCCCTCTGCAGTTTGTGGGGTGGACCTTGTGCTCTCCACAGGGTGTATTCCAGGTGGGAAACTCCAGGTTTTTTGGAGTCACAGCTGCTCTTCCCAATTATCCTCCTCACCTGCTAGAATTATCTCCCACTTCCAGGCCACGAACTCTGGGATCCCCCCAGGGATGCTCTGGAAAACCATCTTAGCTCATCCTCATCCTCATTCACCGCCCACCTGGCAGGGTGGGAACACCCTGGATAACCAGGTGGGATGGGAAGCTGCTCTTCCCAATTATCCTCCTCACCTGGGACCTTCCTGCTGGAATTATCTCCCACTTCCATGTCCACTCAAAGCAATCCAGGCCAGTGCTCCAGGATCTCCCTCAGGGATGCCCTGGAAAACCATCTCAACTCATCCTCATCCTCATTTACTGCCCACCTGGGGAGGTGGACACACCCTGGATAACCCGGTGGGATGGGAAGCTGATCCCATGGGATCAGTGCAGATTTTGGGAAGCACCATCCCAGTGCTGGTGGAGGGTTGTGCCCTGACCGGGAAGGCGCTCCTGGAACTGGGAAGCCCCATCCGCACCTTCCCCAGCCCTTGCTCTGTCAGAAAAGCAGGATATTTCCTTGCTTTTCTGGGCTGACACCAAGGCAGTCTCCCAGAATTCCCAGGAAAACCTGTGGCTGCTCCAAAGGGTCAAAGCTGGGGAACCATCAGTGCTTTGGGGAACACAGCGGGGAGGACGGAGGAGGATGGAGCTGGAGGAGGAGGATGGAGCTGGAGGAGGATGGAGCTGGAGGAGGGGGATGGAGCTGGAGGACAACACACAAAACGGGTGAGAAATGACCACACAACTCAGTTATTTTAATTCACTGAACCTTGGATAATAGAGGATTAATTATTAATTAATTTAATTGTCATTAATTAGTCTCTGTTGTCCCCAGATTCCCTGTGTTGGCAGTAAAGCCCTAAACTGACTTTATTTCATGTTGAGATGCAATAAATCTATTTATCACCGAGTTTCAGCCCAACAAAACCCTTACAAACCTCCTACAAACACTTTGCTCCTCCTCCACTGATAAATACATTTTAGGACTCTGATAATGCCCTGATTTTGTTCAACTCCCTGTGTATTAGTGGGAACTCGACCCTTAAAATAGATATTAATTTATTAAATCACAGAAAACTGTTTGTCTCCTTGTCCAAACACAGAACCTGAAAACTATTTTAGTTCCCAATTCGCTGCTTTCAGAATTTTAAATAATCAGGCTGTAACTTTCTTTGTATGTTGTTTACAATAGATTTAATTTTCGGAGTCAGGGGCTGGACTCTGATTTTTGTGGGTTCCTTCTCACTCAGGATATTTTATGATTTTAGGAATCGATTTTTCTGAGTGTTTGCTGTGATTTTCGAATCAGTTTTTATGAGTGTTTGCTTCTTGCTGCTGCTATTTTTAGGCTAAAAAAAAAAAACCCCAAAATCTTATATTCCTTTCTGTACCACTTTTTTGGGTTGGTTTTCCATGCCTTGGGACCCTTTCCAGGCTTCCAACCCTCAACAACTCATTCCTGGAACCAGTTCTGAACGACCCAACAAACCAGTCAGACCCACCAGGGAATAAAACAAGGGGAATAAAACAAGGGGAATAAACCCTTCACCAGCTCTGCATTCCAAAGCTCCTGCTCTCAGTCCTGCTGCTCATTCCATGAGGTTTGGAGCCTTATCCAGGGATAAGTGCCCGGCCTGTGGAGTGTCCTGGGATTGTTTGCCCGGGGTGTTGTGGCACGGGAGGAACGGGAACAACTCCTGGAGGTTGTAGGAGTTGTTGTCCCTGGATTTGGGGTGTGCTGTTTGCCCAGGAAGGGCAGTGAGGTGGAAGGAAAACAAAGGAAAAAATGCTTTGGGAATGTAACAGCAGGGTGGGATTTAAGGAAGGAAACTCTTGCCCAGAGAAGCTGTGGCTGCCCCTGGATCCCTGGAAGTGTCCAAGGCCAGTTTGGAGCGACCTGGGCTGGTGGAAGGTGTCCTTTCCCATGGCAGGGGGTGGAATGAGATGATCCTTAAGATTTTGTAGGTCTGGGTTGGCATCACCTGGGGCTGTTTCCCACCAGGAGCTGGTTATGGAGAGAGCTCCTGGCTTAGGAATGGGAGCACAAGCGATGCAGGAAGACAAAGCTCTCCAGACCTTCCTTCTTTAAAAGTGCCTTCAAAAAGCTTCACTGCTCCCCTTATAAAGTTAATTTTAACAAGCAATTAGAGCCTCAAGACAGGATGGAAGTGGTAAAAAACGCCTGGAAGGTTTGTGTGTTTAATTCCATGCGGCTGGATGATGTCCTTCCTGGATTTGAGGTGGTCTTTGATCTCCAAATTGAAGGGATTTACTTTCAGCGCCTGGGAACTGGTTTTGTTCCTCTTTCCTGCTTCCAAATAGGAAAAGGAGGAGTTTCAAAGGAATTCGAGATGAGTTTGGAAGAATTTAATTACTTACACACTCTGGAAAGGTCTGGAGAGCAACAGAAAAATGGGAAAGAAATGGATTTATCACTTTTGTCTCATATCAAAACTGATGGAATTTTGCTGTGTGAAGTTTAGTCGGTTCAAGAGGAGAGCAGAAGGTCCTTCCTTTGGATTTTGGTGGGGTCATGAGGTGGCCTGAGGGATATTCCCATAAGAGGGGGTTGCAAGGCACAGAGAACCTAGTTTAGACTCTTCCCAGAGAGGGAAGCCCTAAAAAAGGAGGTTTAGAAATCCTGAAAGCCCTAAAAAAAGCAGGTTTAGAAGTCCTGAAAGTCCTAAAAAAGGAGGGTTGAAAGCCCTAAAAAGGGAGGTTTAAAATCCCTAAAAGGAGGTTTAATAGTCCCAGAAGCCCTAAAAAAAAAGCAGGTCTCAAAGTCCTGAAAGCCCTAAAAGAGGAGGTCTGAATTCCTCGGTACCCAGAACCTGCTCCTGGAAGGTGTCCCTGCTCCTGGAAGGTGTCCCTGCTCCTGGAAGGTGACCCTGCTCCTGGAAGGTGACCCTGCTCCTGGAAGGTGACCCTGCTCCTGGAAGGTGACCCTGCTCCTGGAAGGTGTCCCTGCTCCTGGAAGGTGTCCCTGCTCCTGGAAGGTGACCCTGCTCCTGGAAGGTGTCCCTGCTCCTGGAAGTGGGATGGAACCAAAAGCCCTTTGAGTTCCCTCCCAAGCCAAACCATTCCATGATTCCCTGAGGAACAGGATGGAGGTGGAAGGGATGTTAACTGGATGTGACTGCAGATGTCCTGGGACTTGGGACAGCCCCACGGGAGGGCACAGATGGACACAGGGCAGGATTTGGGCTGGATCTGACATGGATTTGGGCTGGAATGTGGTGCTGGAGCTGGACACGGAATGTCCATTCCCGTGGAATTCTTCTCCTCTGGGACACCACCAGTTGGTCAGCGTGTCATGAGACGAATCCCTGGTGGTGGTTCCCTCACACCCCCCCCGCCTCTCCCGCTCCACAACCCCCTCGTGGACATCCCCGGGTGACCCCTGGGGGCCCTCCAGGAGCAAATCCTCCTCTGGGGGGGTGCTGGGATCGGGGACTTACTGACTGCCAGGACGAAGAGGGCGAAGATGCCGACCACCTGCCAGAGCCTCAGCCCCCAGATGACCACGGTCTCCGAAGTCACGGGGTCCGGCTTCTTCTTGGGGGGTTCCGTGGTGGCCTGGGGGGAGAGAGGGACAGAAGGGACACTGCCCTGGGCCCCAGGTCTGCGGGGACCAAGAGCTCGGCACGGGGGCACCTGGGCTGGGGGCTCCCCAGCAGTCCCCGAGGGCCAGGAGAGGGCTGGGGCCAGAGATTTGGCTGCTTGAAAATTTATCGGCGGTTTTCAGGGTCACCGAGTAGATGTTTTTGGTGTTCTTGAAGCCCCCAGTGTTTTCTAAAGAGCTCATTCCTTCGGCTCAGGAGGGAATGTCTTGTATTTTTTTTTCTGATATGATTTTTCTGATATGATTTTTCTGATATTTTTCTTTCATATTTTTTCTTTTTTTCTTTTTTTCTTATTTTTTCTTATATTTTTCTTATATTTTTCTTATTTTTCTTATTTTTCTTATTTTTTCTTATTTTCTTATTTTTTCTTATTTTTTTCTTATTTTTTCTTATTTTTTCTTATTTTTTCTTATTTTTTCTTATTTTTTCTTATTTTTTCTTATTTTTTC
>JAYRBT010000277.1:0-17870 GCA_036023395.1 Myiotriccus ornatus | reverse complement strand
AAGTGTCCCAGGCCAGGCTGGACGGGGCTTGGAGCAACCTGGGCTGGTGGAAGGTGTCCCTGCCCATGGCAGGGGGTAGGATGAGATGATTTTTAAGGTCCCTTCCCACCCAAACCATTCTGTGACTCTGGGGTGCTCGACTGGGGAGGGGTCCCCATCATTCACTGCCGGCCCAGAGGGGCTCCAGTCCCCCTGTCCCGTTGTTCAGAGCACACAGACGGCACGAGGGAGCAAGTGTTGTCAAACAGAGACTGGAACAGTGGAGAGCACTGGGCTGTTTTCAGTCCTGTGTTGTAGTCAGCAGAGGTATTTCCTCCTGGCCGAGGAGGAGCTGTTGGGGAGCCCAGGTTTGTCCTGGGTTTGTCCTGGGTTTGTCCTGGGTTTGTCCTGGGCTCCCACTGTCCCATGGGGAGGTACCAGCCGGGAGGCAGGACCGGCTCTGCGCGTCCCCATCCATTCATGCCTTCCCTGAATCACATTCCTCTGCCCTTAATCACGGTTTGGATCCCACAGCCAGAAACAGGCAGGAGTTTGTTCAGTTCCTTGTCTTCCAAGTCGTGCCTTGGCGGAGAGACACGTCTGCCAAGTTCCAGCTCTTAAACCACTGCCCTGTTAACAGAGCTCCGGGCACAGGCTGCTTTTGACTGGGGGAAAATACACGTATTAACTCAGTCCCAGCTGAGGGGGTTAGTTCTATGTTCTAAACAGGTCCCCCAATCAGGGGCTGCCTGAAAATATTTCTGCTTTTATTCTCTAGAGGTTTCTGTTTATTTTCGTAATTTTTTTGTTTTATCGCTCGTTGTTTGTGAAATGAGGATTAGAAATGAAACAATGTGAGAGGTTTACACCAGGAAGTGCAGTTCCTGTGGATTAATTGGGGGGAGTTATAAAGAAAGTCAAGGCTTGGTCATGAGCCATGTGTGCTCGGGGGGCTCCAAGAGCCCTGAGAGCTCCTTTTTGTGTTCAGCATATTCCCCATATGAGGAGGCATCAGCTTGCCTTGCTGGAAAGGACTTGGAAGTCCTTCAAAGTCTTCAAGGATTCCCTGTCAGGAAGTGTGTGAAAGCTGTGTGTGATATATAATGTAGTGCCTGTTGGGTGGGTCTCCAGGATGGTTGAATGCAGTTCTCCCTTGTTTCAGCAGCAGACCCTGAGGTGCCCCAGGCACCAGGAGAGCCCAGGACTTGCAAAGCAGAGGTTGGGCAGGCCTTGGAGCAACCTGGTCTAGTGGAGGGTATCCCTGCCCATGGCAGGGGATGGGGCAAGATGGGATTTAAGGTCCTTTTCAACCCAGATCATTCCATCCGTCTATGATTCCACATCGTACCAAAGCAGTATTCAGCATCCCAGGACATCGAGTCTTCAAGCCTAAACTTACCTTGGATGTGGAGGTGCCTGGGAGCAGCACATGAGCCCCAGACCTGAGCTGTCCCTGTGTCTCTGACCCAAACAAGCCATACCCCGGGTGTTCCCAGGGACCACAAGGTCAGACCAGTGTCTGGGGGTGTCCCAGGGCTGGGGGCCTGGGGTACCCACAGCAGCTTTATTCTGTGAGTCCCCTCTAGGAGAAATTTGGCTTCTTGGCCGCTGAGCAGTGGTTTTTAAATGCCCAGATATGTCTGTGGACTGCCCAGGGCTCAGCTTTACAATGAGCTGTCTGTGGCAGCAAAGCCAGATTGAAACATTCTTTTTCCTGTGCCAGCAGCTCTGTCCATACAGTTTTTGGAGGGGCCAAGCTGCAAACCAGAGCACTGGAATCGTCCTGTGAAGCACAGCATCCCTAGGGAAGAGGTGAAGCCGGGAGCTCTTGTAGCTGCACCATCACTGACCTCGCTGAGATCTCTGAGAAATACCAGTCCAGACTGGAAGAGGCTGGATGTGGTTCCCAGGACTGCTGGTTTTGTGTCAGCCATTGAAGCTCCTTGGCAGAAGACAGGGATGAGCACCTGTGGGTGAGGGAGGCTGTAACAGCAGGAGCTTGGTGAGGGCTGCGCCCTTTGGAGCCACGAGAGGAGAGGATGGTTTGTGTCAGAGCAGAGCAGGAGGAATGTTCTAAAGGCAGAGTCAGGGAATGTTTAGAACCATGAATTCAGTGTTCAGGATTGCCCTGTAGGAATCATCAAATTCTAGACTGGTTTGGGTGGGGAGGGACCTTGGAGCTCAGCCCATCCCACCCCCTGCCACAGTCAGGGACACCTTCCATGGACCAGGTTACTCCAAGCCCTGTCCCACCTGGCCCTGAATGTGTCACCCATCACTGTGGAAGATCTCACTGGTGAGGTCACAGTGGGTTTCTGCTGAAGATACTCTCCCACTCAGTGGGTGTTTCCACCCCTTGTCACTTGTTCCTGAGAACTCGCTGTGGTGTGTTGGTGGCATTTCTGGTTTCCCATCGATGTTTCCACGGAATCGTTTGCTGCCACGTCTGGGGACAGATATTCCCGAGCCTGGATGTTGTGTTTCCGTTGTGGAGAGATCACTGCGATGACTGGAGAGATGTACTACAAGGATTTGCATTTGTTTTGGCAAGATCTGGTTTTGCTTGATGTTTGTTTAGTCCCCGGGAAATGTGATGCTGATGATGAGTTTGGCGAGACTGACGACAGCATTCTGGAATAGTCTCTTCCACTGTATTTTTTTGGGGCATGGGCTGTAACTGGTTAAACCATCGTCCTTGCGCAGTCCAGGATGTGAAATATTTATTGCTTCCCTGCTGAATTTCATAGCCATGCTGACTCTTCAAAAACAATGCTTTCCTCACTTTGTAGTCAAGTGCTCCAGCACGTAAATAAGCTGAAGGAAGTGCAGACAGCGCGTGCAGTCTCCTCCTTCGGGTGCGATCCAGCACATGCTTGATTCCCTGCAGTTCCTAATTCCTTCTGCTGGGCTGGAGCATTGGGTTGGCACCCAAATACACCCGACTGATGCCATAAATAGTGGATATGAGCAGCTTTTCCGCAGCATTTTAATCTTAACCAAACTCCAGAACCATCCATTTTCACGTCGTTCGGTGCTGAATTGTGTCCATTTCAGAGACGGGGAAAACGATGCTTTTTTAGACACCTAGGAATATCCAACAAGATGTTGATGAAATTCAAATGGGAGCCATTTGCCTGTATCCTGGTTGTTGCTTCTGGAAGGGATTGCTTATAAAATCCCAGGATGGTTTGGGCTGGAAGGGACCTTAAAACTCATCCAGTGCCACCCCTTGCCATGGGCAGGGACACCTTCCAACATCCCAGGTCACTGCAAACCCCATCCATCCCGGCCTTGGACACTTCCAGGGATAGGGCATCCACAAAAACTTCCCTTGTTGTGGCCTCTAGAAGAAGCCCACAAAAATTCTTTCATCCACAATCATGGAAAATCCAGGAGAAGCTCACGTTGCATCTGCAGGTCGGTTCCGTCATCCCGGAGCGCTGCCGCTGTCACCTTGCTGAGGTAGCAGCCAGAGCTGACCTGCCCCTGTGGGGTGGGAGGTGAATGATGCTGTTAAATGCCCAGTAATTCAATTGCAGAGAGATTAATACTGAGTGTTTCTGTGTGTGCATCTGCAGTACTTTCCCTCCGATCATTATCCGAGCCTAGAAGGGTAATCAAAGCCACGTGAAGGACATCTGGATCCACTGTTGGTTTATGTGGCACCTGGCCCTTATTAATAGTAATGAGGAAATGGCAGTTCGGGATTTCTTGACCTCACATGAAATTCATTTGACTGGGCAAAGGTTGATAACAGATGGCAGCAATTTGGGGCTCAGTTCATCATCTGTTCCACAGACTTTATTGCTCTGGTTTGGCCCTTTCCTCTGTCGGGAGCGATCCCTTTTTCCACCTCACCTCTTTATAAGGGTTGTCTTTTTCAAAGAGAGTCCTGAAACATCTTGTTAAAGCATGTTCTGTGCAGCACAAGGGTTTAGGTATGGCCTGACACAGCCAAACGATCCCGTTGAGCATAAATCACTCTTTTACTAACTGTGTAGTAAACTTTTATCTTTTTGAAGCTGGTAGTTTCTTTGGCGTTATTGGCCCCTCTCCAGTTTGTTCTTTATTCCCCCAGCCCACAAGTACACTTTTGCAGTTGGGCTTTGAGCAAAGGAAAGAGCTACAAGAAGACACAGCCCTGTGATTGTCAACACAACGCACTGAAAACACTGGGGCTGTTCAGCCTGGAGAAGAGAAGGTTGTGCAGAGACCTCTTAGAAGCCTTCCCATGCCTAGAGGGTCTCCAGGAGAGCTGGAGAGGGACTTTGGACAAGGGCCTAGAGGGACAGGACAAGGGGCAATGGCTTCCTCTGACAGAGTGCAGGGTTAGATGGGATATTGGGATGGAATTCCTGGCTGGGAGGGTGGGCAGGCCCTGGCACAGGTTGGGCAGAGAAGCTGTGGCTGCCCCTGGATCCCTGGGAGTGCCCAAGGCCAGGCTGGATGGGGCTTGGAGCAACCTGGCCTAGGGGAAGTGTCCCTGCCCATGGCAGGGGTGGGACTGGATGAGGTTTAAGGTCCCTTCCCACCCAAACCATTCCATCATTTGATGGTTCTATCTCAGACCAGAGTTTGTGTCACCCAGGTCTAAGTTTGCCCTGTCCCCTGGGAGCTGAGTGCTGGCAGGTGAGGTTGGAAGAGTGTGACGCCTATAAAAAGTATAAAGGGATTTGCAGTGTTGGTGTATGTCACATTGGGGTCGATTCATGGAATCACGGAGTCACTGAGTTTGGAGAAGCCCCCTCAGACCATCGAGTCCAACCATTCCCCAGCACTGCAAGGCCACACTGACCCACGTCCCCAAGGGCCACATCCAGCTCTTAAATCCCTTCAGGAATGGAGACCTGACCCTGTCCTGGCACAGCTTGAGGATTCAGTTGTCCTTAAAACTCATCCCAGGTGGAGCAGCCAAGAGATCTCTGCACCACTTGCTCTGACCTGCTTGTAGGTTTTCCAAAGGTATTTGGCTTTTTTCATCTGGCCATGGAGCTCCTTGACAAAAGGGAAGATTTGTGATGTTCCTGGAAGGGTAAAACCTTTTAACTGTGGGGGTTTTTGGTTGTTTTTTTAGTAATTTTAGTTGATTTGAAACATGCTGGAAGCGAGATAAAGAAACCCAGGGAATACAGGCACGGTGCTGTTTGGTGTTACAGAAATATTGTGAATCCAAGGCCTTGGGAGTGCTGAGACTGGATATTGCTTGCTCAGATGTTGTGTCAGCCACGATAGCGATCGCTCCCTCTTGTACATGGTGGCTCCTGCACTGCAACAACACGGATTTACAGCCTGGCTATCCAAAAATCCCAGAACTTCATGGAGTCAAACACTGGTGTAAATATTACACTGTGCTATGGACAGGAAAAAAAACCATACCTGGAATCAATTTATCCATAGTCCTGGATCAAAATAGTCCTACCTAAGAGCTGACTGTATGAAATATCAGTTCCAGCTGTAGCTTTGGCCTTTCATGATGTTTTCAGCCTGAAACCTCTTGGGGTTTTTTATTTATCAAAGTGAAATGGAAGTTGTTCTACGGACCGAAAGCATCATGTAATCCAAATTGGGTTTAGAGACAAATGCTTGTATTGTATTTGTGATTTAGCCTGTCATTTACTACTGTAAATACCCCTCCAGCTTCACGAGCCTGAAGCAGATGTGCCTAAATCCACAAAGAATTAAAGCACCAGAGAAACAGAAAATCTCAGTGTTTTAACTGATGCTGTTTAGGGAAAATGTTCAAGGCCAGGTTGGACGGGGCTTGGAGCATCCTGGTGTAGTGGAAGGTGTCCCTGCCCATGGCAGGGGGTGGAACAGGATGAGCTTTAAGGTCCCTTCTTCCCACCCAAACCATTCTGGGATTGGATGATTCTGTGAAACCCCTGCTCTCATGAATATTAGTTTCCCTTTCTCTGAACTTCACCAAGTGGAGTTGAGGGGGGTGCTTGCTTTAAGAAAGATCAGAATTCCAGGGCCTGAGAAAGCCCCAGCATCCATTCCCCCCATGACACGGCCCATCCCCATCATCTGGGCTCATTTGGAAGCATCCCATGTTTGCTGCCAGCAGCCTCCATTCTCCAGTTCATTGGCAGCTTAATCCTGCGTTTCTGACAGCAGTAACGAGCCCATCAGATGAAATAAGATATAGAATTCTGGGAGATCTGCATCTTGTAAGTGGGGCTGTGCCGTTATGATGCTCGTGGCGCTCAGGCGTGTCGGCGTCAGGGCCTGAGCATCGCTGCACATCCAGACTGGGACCGTCGCATCTCAGGGAGGTTTGGCTGACGATGGACCCCGGATCCCATCTCATTCCAACCCCCTGCCGTAGGCAGGGACATCTTCCACCGGAGCAGGTGTCAGGTGAGCCCTGTTCCCGCCGGGCCGGGTCGGTCGTGGCAGCATCTGTCAGTCATGCCCTCATGGCAAGGGCATGGCCGAATTCTTGGCTCCAGTTATTTCTCCCCGAGACTCCTGCAGTCCTTTCATCCACTGGTGCACAGCCTCAGGAGCTGGCTTTGCCCTGTTTGAGCTGGGTGCTCACAGCCAGGTTCACTCCAGCCCAGCCTGTATCCCTTTTACACATCCCTCTTCCTCAGGATATGAGACTGGAAACCTCTGGTCCCCAGATCTCCCACTGCAGGTGGTGGCTCCTATCAAGAAATTCATCAGTTTTGTATCAAGAACTCCATCATTTTCATATCAAGGATATCAAGGATCACAAAATTAGAGAATCATGGAATGGTTTGGGTGTTGAAAGGGATCTTAAGACTCATCCACCATCTGCCATGGGCAGGGACACCTCCCACCAGCCCAGGTTGCTCCAAGCCCCGTCCAGCCCGGCCTTGGACACTGTCAGGGATGGGGCAGCCACAACTTCTCTGGGCAACCTGTGCCAGGACCTCCCCACCCTCACAGGGAGGAATTTCTTCCCAGTATCCACCCTCTGGCAGTGACAGGATGAAGCCTTTCAGATCTCTCCCTTCTTTGGAGCCCTTTGCAGCTCATGGAAAGACCCCACCATCCCAGGAGAGGCGCTGGGTGTGCGTCACACTCCGTATCCGCGTGTTATGAATTAGCTGGTGAGCCACTCCTTCCAAAGATCAAAGGAGCTTTGCTGGGACACAGGAGTTGGCTTTTTAAAACATGCCTCCAGCAGCTGTGGGGTGATGGAGCAGCCTGGGATCCTAGGCTTGGGGCACAGCACAGTGGGGAGAGCAGTTCTCCCACCTCAAATCCACACAGTGGCTGATGCTTCTTCTGTCCATCCAGAGTGGATCCTGCTTCCTCAGATTTCTCTCAGCTGTAGTAAAAGGTGCACAGTTTATTTCTGGTTGGATCAAGAAGGAATGCTCGTGGGATCCTCAGTGCCATGTGCTCCAGGGAGAGGAACTGGGCCTTGTCCTGCCTCACCAGGGCTGAACCAGTGTGAATGCCATGAGCATCCTTCCCGTTACTCCTTTCCCAAACCCACAACTGGGAAAAGGAGTGCTGGGAGTGGTGTTGGAGCCGAGGAGCAGAAGGAGCCCAGGGTCACACCAACTCCTGGGGACCAGAGAAGGTTCCTCCTGAGAGGTGCCAAAACCCACCCCCCTGAGATCCAGCCTGCACCATGCACTGCCAGGGGGTAAGTTCTATCCTCTCTTCTTCTTGGACATCAGGAGGAATTTCTCCCTGGAAAGGGTGGTCAGGCACTGGCAGGGGCTGCCCAGGGAGGTTTGGAGTGCCCAGCCCTGGAGGTGTCCCAGGAAGGCCTGGCCGTGGCACTCAGTGCTCTGGGCTGGGGATAAGGTGGGGATTGGGCACAGGGGGACTCTGTGGTCTTGAAGGTCATTTCCAGCCTCAGTGATCCTGTGATTCCTCTGGGAATGCTGCCTGGCCGAGTGCAGCAGCCGGTAGAGTGTGATGGAGCCTCTGAGCATCCCCGTAGTGCTGAGCAGGGAGGAGGAGGAGGAAGAGCAGGAGGGATGAGGTTTGTGCTGTGATGAGGCGGCTCTGCTTCCTCCTGCCTGTGTCATCTCTTACGCTTTCCTACTCCGTGTGTAGGCCATGCTGTGGAGGCAAACCCTGAGGAGTAACTCCAGGTGATTGGAGGAGCTTTCGCCTGGGGAGTGTGTGCAGGGCCCTGGCGTGACAAGCAGCACAGGCGGCTCATCTGCATCTCTCACTGCCGCTTCTGACAGCCAGGAATGTCAGAAAAGGATGACAAATCCTGGAGTTTTATATAGGTAACACTTCAGAAAAGCAGGGAAAGTTGCTAAGTTCCAGCTGCTCCTTACCTATGGAAATGTGTAAGCCCGTGGCTCCAAGGGGTGTGGAAGTGACCAGTCAAGGCCTTTGTTCTCTGCATGAAGCACGGATATATTTACCCAAAGAACCACAGATTTTGTCTATTTTTCTCAGTCCCCCAAGTTAATATTTATTTGGAGCCACAGTCTTCTTGAAATGGGCTTAAAAAGTTGATTTTGATTACTTCTCCAGCAATGAGAGATGCTTTCCTTAAACTGTGCTCATGCTGTATCCTGCTCATCAAACTGCTCATTTCTCTTTTAAAAATCTGTTTTAACACCTTTATTCTGAGAAAATATGTAGATACAGAAATCAAACAGGTACAGTTTTTATTATTCAATGTTTAGATTTAAGGTCATTGAGAGTAAAATCCACATTTCTTTGTCCTGTTAGGACTGTATTTATCGTGGTAGTCCGTGGTCAGTGAATGATCCATCTTCCTAAAAATCTTTATTTTTAGGGCTTTGGCTGTGAATAAACATCCCCAGCATTTAGCAAACTTCCCTCACTTTGAAGGGGACCGGAGACTTGAGCAGCAGAGGGTGAGGTCACTGGTGTTGGTTTCAGTGGCCCTGCCCAGGACCCAACTGTGTGAGCTCTTGCTTTGCTCATTTTTTGTCATTTTATCTTCAGGAAGATAAACTCTCCTGGGAGAGTCGGTGGCCTGAGAGGTTTCCCTGTGTTCCTGTTGCACGTCCCTGTGCTGGACCCCGGGAGCATCACCCGGAGTGTCTGCGGGAAGGTCTCGGGGCCGAGCTGTGAGCGGCACTGCAGGAGGAGCTCAGGACTGACACTCAGCATCGGGCAGTTTCTGGTCCCTCTCATGCAATAACTGGAGTGTGGTCTCAGTGCAGCCCATTCCCTGCCCACATCTTGTACAAATCCCTGTCTCTTGTTAGCCAGGGAGAAGAGCTCCCCCAGCATGTGGTATTAATTTTAACTGCAAGAGGGGAATGGTGTTTTGCCATTTATACCTTTGTTCACAACTGAGAACAACCTGGGGTGTGACCCTCTGTGGATTTAGGTCTTTAGGCGGGTGGAGGCTCAGGGTGAGAAGGTGCAGAGGAAGTTCAGCATCCAACTTGAGACACAGCTCAGCACAAATGTCGGAAACCATGGGAGTTGGGAATTTCCACATTTCTCACAGTAGTGTGCCAGTGCTTCTCAAGGAACACAGCCTGTATTCCCTAAGGTTAGCTGGTGGGGCTGGTGGTCATCGCTCTTGGTGGCTGAAAAGCAGGACATGAGCCAGCAATGTGCACTCGCAGCCAGAAAGGCACCAAGGGTGGGAGGCCCCCGGCACAGGTTGCCCAGAGTAGCTGTGACTTCTCGTCCCTGGAAGTGTCCAAGGCCAGGTTGGACGGGGCTTGGAGCAGCCTGGGCTGGTGGAAGGTGTCCCTGCCCGTGGCAGGAGGTGGAACAGGATGAGTTTTGAGGTCTCTTGCCATCCAAACCATTCCATGATTCTGTGCCTCTGTGGCAGAGTCGACTCCAGTGCCTGATATCAGTGATGCTGGCTCAGTTCCACGAAGCATCACAGGCACTCTGGCTGCTCCAGCAGCGGTGACTTCTCACGGTTTGGATTGCACAGAGCCTCCCATAAAGTGCCAAAGGTCTGACCTGGGGCCTGATCGTGGATTCAGTGGGGACAGCGAGCCAAGGGGAATCATTATTGTTATTATTATTATTATTATGTCATGCCTTGACTCCTGGAGTCCAGGCAGATGTAGTGACCTTCCCCAGGCAGCTCCTGGAGCCTGTGCGGTGTGACAGTGCTGCTGGCTGCAGACAGAGCACTCCTCTCTCATGAATAACTCATTATTTTTCATGTTCCAGGCAGCTCCTGTCCCTTCCCTCAAGTGCTGTCCCAGAGCCTCCATGTGCTCTGTGTGGTGCTGGCCTGGGTGCCTCTGTCAGCCCTGGGACACGTGTGAGTGGCCACAGCCCCTGTTCCCATGGGAATCCCTCCTGTTTGAGCCACTTCCATGGCACGACACAGGACTGGGCTGGTTTGGCAGCAGACTGGGCCACAGCAACACCTGCCTTGGCAGTGTTCATCACCAACACACAGCTTCCCAAGCACAGTCTCCAGAGTCCTTGAGGACTGCATAAAATGTTGGGAGAGTGTTCCAGGAAATGATGGAAGCCATGAGGAATTTAAATATTTTCCCCAGTTTTCTGTCCTCGCCCACATTCTGTCTTCCCTGGCTCTCTCCTCGCCTCGTTCCCAACCAGCTCAAACCTGGAGCCACAGTTTTTAAGGTCCTGCAAAAACTTGGAGCTCTGGGTTGCTTTTACACTTCCTCTGACACGAGAGCCCCAGGTTTAAACAACAGATGAACAGCCTTGTAAATCCATCCAGTGTTTTCTCCCCTTTCAGCATCTGAAGCCGCATCATTAATTAATGATTAATCCTCCGACGTAGTTAGTGGTTGTTTCCATCACCACCCCCCACCACTCTCCCCCAGGATGACTCCATACCTTTTTTCCTCTGCACACGTCAGTGAAGTCTCAGGGGCTCAATTTGGAGCCAGATTTACCTTCTCCTCCCTCACCCGGTTGCCCCGTGGGTCCCTTTACGAGCGTGTTCACACCAAGACGTGCAGCAGTGTCAGGGCCCTCCTGGCAAGGGACTCATGGCTGTTCCTCCTCCCTCGGCAGCTGGCTCTGAAGATCTCTGGATGATTTTCCTGCAGGTGGGAGGGATGTCTGGAGGTCTGAACTTTCCTGGAGGTGTTCAAGGAATGACTGGATCAGTCAGAGGTTGCACTTGATGGTCTTGGAGGTCTTTTCCAACCTAAATGATTCTGTGATTCTGTCCCCAGCCCACCCTCCTGCCCAGAGCTTGAGAAGTCTCTGTTCTGCTTGGCTTCCTTCAAGCTTTATGGTGTAAAGCTCCATAACAAGAGTTGCAAGCTCAGAGAAATCAGATTGTTCAGTAATTGTGTGTTACTGTGCACAACTGTCTTCTCTTTTGAAAGGAACAATATTCTGCATTTTTGTCATCTTTCCATGAATCAGGTGGTTTTCCCTCAATGCAGCCTTTTTAGAGTGACTGAAACAATTCAGTGCCTCAGGAAGATGACTGCTCCACTACCACTGCTTTCTGTGTGCTTCTCTGAGTTTGTGTTGCCTAAATGTAAAAAATGGGGGGAGTTGTTGCAAACATCCACAAGCCTGGGAGCTTCACTTCTCAGGCAGTGTTTTTGTGTTCAAAAGACAGTTGCCTTTGCACAGCAAAGGTTCTCAAATACTCAGAAATGTCAGAGTTAAGTTACACGAGCGGATTTCGCGGTGCCCGTAGGTTGGTGCGCCTTCCCAGGGGTGAGGGGATGGGGAATCTGTGACGTGGGACACGTGTGAGATCGGAGCATGAGGGGGGTCAGCCCTGGCACAGGCTGCCCAGGGAAGGGGTGACTGCCCCTGGATCCCTGGAAGTGTCCAAGGCAGGTTGGACGGGGCTTGGAGCAACCTGGGCTGGTGGAAGGTGACCCTGCCCATGGCAGGGGTGGGACTGGATGAGCTTTAAGGTTCCTTCCAATCCAAACTATTCCATGATTCCATGAACTCCTGAGGGCGAGTGGCCATTTGACCAGCCCGTCTGATGTTCCTGTTCTCGTGGCACGTTACACCTGGTTAATTCAGGTTTTGAATGCAGTAAAATTCCATTCTTTGTTCAGAATCTGCACCAGAAATATCTCTGATGTTACTGTGAAACGCGGTGATACAAAGGATCCGTAGGTTTGCACTGCCAGTTCTCCCACTGCTGCATCCCAGGTTGTTGGAGAACATGTTGTCTCCAGCCCAGGTAGTTCATATCTGGCTTCAGCTGGGTTTGGTTTTGCCTTGGCTCGTTAGATTGCACATCCCTGTATTCTGTGTTTCCACCCTGTGAATGTATCAGCCTGCTGTGACAGAGTCAGCTCGTCGTGGCCTTTGGGTACCTGAGAAGGGGGATGTCTCTGAGTCTGTTCAAATCTTTAATTAATGACTCTCTTTGGCTTTTTTTTCCCCTTGGGAGCACCTTCTCCTCACTCTCTGTGTTACAATTTGATGTCTAAAAGTGTTTTTCTCAGGTATTCCAGTGTCACCATTGGTACCCTCAGTTCTTACTGGCTCCACTTCCCTCTGCCACAGCCCAGCAAGAGCTCCTGATACTGATCCTGAGTTACAATCCTTTCATTTTTCCCTGTTGCAGTCTCCTCTCAGCTCATCTGTTCCTTTGCCTGTTTTTAAGGCCAGGCTCTCTGATGTGATCTACCCAATCATTCCACTTTCCTTTTTAACATTATCCAGAAAAATGCTAATATACCATCCAGAATTTCCCTGTTACTCCAAGATTTATTAAAAATGGATATCAGTGGGCCAAAGAACCCTTCAAGCAATTCTTCAGGGACTCTCAAGCCCAAGTTGTGCAGCTTGCTGCCTTTGAAATAAGACTCTCCAGAGAAGAGCTGAACAGTGGGGTACCGAGCTGCAGTAACTCCTGAGCTCTGGGCCCTGAACAACGATGAGTCACCCCTGCAGCAGTGATTTCATCTGGGTCACCATCCTGAGGTCCAGGCTGTGATCCTGTGTGGGGTATGGTGCACTTGGTAGGAGGAAGCTGTAATTGCTGCCCTTTCTAACACTTGCAGGGTTCCCAGGGGAAGTCTTCCAGATCCATCTCAAACTGAGATCCTCCAAAGCCACTCAACTTCACTTTGTGTTTTGGAGCAGGTGTTTAAACGAGGGCTCATCCTGCTTGTGGTGACACTTCGTTCCATAGGCACCCTTTGTTCCTATCAGTTATCCCATGCATTCAAAGTCCTGGAGTTCTGGGTTAATGATATATCTGAAGGAAAAAGCATCACATGGCAGTTTGGGTGGGAAGGGACCTTAAAGCCCATCCAGTCCCACCCCCTGCCATGGGCAGGGACACCTTCCACCAGCCCAGGTTGCTCCAAGCCCTGTCCAACCTGGCCTTGGACACTCCCAGGGATGGGGCAGTCACAGCTTCTCTGGGCAGCCTGTGCCAGGGCCTGCCCACCCTCACAGGGAAGGATTTCTTCCCAGTATCCCATCTTACCCTGCCCTGTGGCAGGGGGAAGCCATTCCCCCTTGTCCTTGGCCAAACACTTTTGGACACCCAAAGGACTTTTTGTGTTTTCATCCCCGAGTTTTCACCACAGTGTTGTCCTTTGTAGCAAGAATATTTCTACTTGTGCTAAGCTGGAGAACGGAGTTTGTCACTCCCCCGTTTTCCCCTTTTCCGTTTCACATTCCTCCCTCTGGCACAGACTGACCAGCCTGGATGTGTGTTCTGCAGGGACCCGTGTCAGTATTTTGGGTGAGGATGTGTTTTCATGGCAATCCCTCCAGAGTGTGCCCTGGGGCTCCTTTCCTGACTGTGCTGCCCTGGTGACTTACCTGGAATTAACAGTAACTTGCACCTGCCTGGGACCAGTCCCCACTTGCCATCCCGTGGGCACCCGTAATCCCAGGCATCCCAAAGCCCTGCTCTGTCATGTGTGAGTTCACCCCACGCCGTTCCCATCCTCCAGAGCCTCTGGATTGTGTGTGATACTCTGTGCTGCCTCTGTATTAATGATTCATCCTAACCTTTATGTCATCAGGAAGTGTCATTAGAGCGTGGTTATTTTTGTGCATGTAATTAGAATATGAAACAGATGAATCCCTGAGGAATTCCTCCTGGATCCTCCAGCCAGCAGGTTGTCTTTCAGCAGAACCCATTTTCTTCTCACTTTTACGGGGATGTAGAGCCACAAATCACAACATTGACCTGTGCTGACAAATCCTTCAGTCAGCAAACCCAAACAGCAGGTTTCTCCCCGGAGCCTGTTCTCCAAGGGGTGCAGATTCCTCAGTGCCTCATTTCCCCAGCGTCCCTGGCCACTCTGTGTCCTGGCTCAGGGATTTCACGCCTCTGTCTCACGGTCACAAGTGATCTTTTCAGACAGTGCCTGCTTTCAGCTGCTCACACGCCTGTTCCCCGCTCTGTCCCTGCCTTGTGTCCCTGGCCATGGTTGTCCCACCCTACCGACCGACCCTTCATCCTTTGGTCGCGGTGGTTAAGTGGGAGCTCCTGGATGTGTCTCTTTTTGTCTTCCCCGGCCCCCAGAAGCCTCGAGCTCTTTTTCTGTGCTGTGAAAAGGCAGCACAGCTCATCCAGGATTACGAGGCACTTCTTTGTTGTCAATATCTGTCGTGCATTTCCCCCGAGCTGGGGTTCCTGTCCAACTCCCTGCTGAGCCACATGCCCTGGCCTGCTTAGACACTCATGTGCAAACGTGTTTATTGACTGTTTTTAGCTTTGTGCTCTTATTGCTGAGGAAGAATTTCATCAGTGACTCTTAAAGCTGGATCTGATCAGACACCCATTAGTTCTGGTTCTTATCCCATAAGCTCTTTAATTGGGTGGTTTCCATCACCACAGTACCTGTATCCTGCCCAAGAATCACCATGAGCAGGTCTTCTCCTCAACACAGATGGAGCAAAAGATCGTCAAAAAAATGCACCTCCTGTGGGAGGGGAGTTGGGTTTGGCCTTTGGAGCAACGTGTCTCCCAGTCCTGCCTGACCCTCCTGCCGTGGCCATGAAAAAATGCTGGAGCAAGAGCAATCCCTTTGTCTGCATGGACATTCTCAGCGTGGGTGTGGAGAACCTCTGCCATTACACGGGCCTGGAGGGATGGGACAGGGGGAATGGCTTCCCACTGCCACAGGGCAGGTTAGATGGGAGATTGGGAAGGAATTCTCAAGGAAGGTGGGGAGGCCCTGGCACAGGTTGCCCAGAAAAGCTGTGGCTGCCCCTGGATCCCTGGAAGTGTCCAAGGCCAGGCTGGATGGGGCTTGGAGCAACCTGGGCTGGTGGGAGGTGTCCCTGCCCGTGGCACAGGGTAGAACTGAATGGTCTTTAAGGTCCTCCCAACCCAAACCATTCCATGATTCAATGACCACAAGCTTTTGGTGTTTTCTAGTAGAGGAGGTGGCTTCTCTGCTGTGTCTGAGCAGCAGGAACAGGGATGTTCTCATTACACTCCCGTTACGCTGCTGCTGCTCAGCTTGGGGGAACTTCTCAAGCTGTTTTTTTAACGATGGGGAAATTGGACCCGCAGCACTTCACATGTCCCTGCTGTTGTCTGCAGAACAGGGAAACCCCAGGACAGGTAGCTGTGGTGCTTGGGCTGGGTGCCCCCAGAATTCAGCCGTGTTGCTCTGACCCCGAGCACCCCTGGGCTGGGCTGGCTCCTCCAGCCCCATCCCCCGGAGCAGGCGGGAAGCTCCCCAGCCACCTCAGCCATGAGGCAAAGGGATAAAAGTGCCAACTGAGGAGCCTGGAAACAAACCTCGGATAATTCTGAAAGATAGCACTTGCTTTTAGTCTTTGTAATACAAGTCGGTCGGGGAATGGGATGGGAATTGAAACCGTAGGAGTCCTGGGAACGCAGGAGCAGGCGCGGGGTGGGCGGCGATGCAGCAGCGGGGAGGGAACAATCTGGTCCATCTTGAGCACAGTTACGGGACCCCCACGTGAGGCCCCGCTGGAAGGGGGGGGCAGCACATGCCCCAGAACTGTGGAAATGGCGGATGAAAGCAAAAATGTCAGGCTTTGAAAAGAGCCAGGGAAAAGGCGGCATTCTGTGTGGTAACCAAGATTTTATTGTTTCCTGATCCCTGCTCTCGGTCCCACAGCTGGGGGGATAGCGAGGAATGAAAACAAACAGCGGTCCCTGAATGAGGAGTTCAAACAGCTCGGCGGGGCTGGGGGGACCAGACCTGCTCGGGGGGGCCGGAGCGGCGCTGGGCTCCGGCAGCCGGGCAGCAGGAGGGCATCTGGGCAAGGGGGTCCCAGAGAAAGCCAAGCCATAGCAAAGCATGGGGAAGGAATCCTCTGGATGCCCTGGAAAAGGCAGGGGCTGCCATACTGGTCACATCTTTGTACCAGGAAAACGGTTTGGTTGCTCAGTGGGAACTGCTGCAAAACACGGATTCTTCCAAATCTGACCAATGGAAAAGCCAAGCGGCGCTTTCTCGCCTTTCTCCCCCTCTTCTCTGTCAGGATCCAGGGAGAGCCGTCCTTCGTCCAGGGACAGAATGAGAGCATTGCTCTCCTCCTCAGTACGACACGGTGTGTGATTCTGCAGGGAGTGGACACGGCGCAGGATGTGACTCTCCGTGCCTGATGTGCAGGGAAGGGGCAGGGAGGCAGGGCTGGGAATGCTCCCACCCTCCGTGGGGACAGGGCTTGGCCACAGTCCCCTCCCCAGGCAGCTCCCACCCTCCGTGGGGACAGGGCTTGGCCACAGTCCCCTCCCCAGGCAGCTCCCACCCTCCGTGGGGACAGGGTTTGAAGCCCAGCAGCAACGTTGCACGGAGCAGCTGTCCTGGAGTCAGGGGTTTATCCATGCACTGGGATTAAAGCTGGAAAAGCAAATTGCAGAAAGAGCTGAGTAATGCCTGGAGCTGCCAGAGCAGCACTGGGAGTACACCGAGCCCAAGGCTGCCAGCCTGGCAGAAGGATGAGCAGAGTCCTGCCCGGCTGCTCTGCTGGAGGCTCAGCCTGGGTGGGGCGATGCCGCGGGGCCCTGCCCTCGGCACAGGGAGCAGATTGAATTTCACCCTAAGGATCCCCAGCCTGGGGGTCACCAGCCCTTCCACAGCCCCCAGCCCTGTGCACAGCTCTCACCTGTGTCTGCCCAGCCAAACCAGCCCTTAATTAACAGCGGGATTTAAACCCAAAGGCTGCTCCCTGTGCAGCCTTGGTCCCCTCTCCTCCCCTCAGCACATCCTCCCAACACACTCGGTGGCATCCCTCAACCATCTCCTGGTTCCCAGCCCGTGCTTTTGTGTAGCTAATTAATTATCTGGGTTTGGACAATTAAATGTGATTTTTTTGGGTGGGGTGGGTCACGGGCCATCTAATGATCCTGTCACCTCTGGGCTGACACACCTGGGCTGGATGGTGAGGGGAGGTGAGATGAGCATTCCTGGACTCTATCATGAGCATCCCTGAGTTGGATGTTGAGGTGAGATCAATGTCCCTGAGCTGGACCATGCACATCCTGGGGCTGGCATCGCTGAGAAGCCTGGTGTTGGCAGGGATCCAAACCAGACAGAGAATCACAGATTCAGTGAGGTTGGAAAAACCCTCCCAGCCCATCAAGTTCAGCCTGTGCCCAATGCCCACCTTGTTCCCCAGCCCAGAGCACTGAGTGCCACATCCAGTCCTTCCTTGGATACCTCCAGGAGTGGGGACTCCACCACCTCCCTGGGCAGCCCCTGGCAGTGCCTGACCACCCTTTCCAGGGAGAAAATCTTCCTGCGGTCTTTGGACTGCAATACATTCCCCCTCACCCCAGCAGCCCTGCCTGTGTAAATATGTTTATTTTATATACACAGGGGTGTATGTCCACAGGTGGGTATTGGGGTGTCTCAGTATGTCCATAGGTGGGTATTGGGGTGTCTCAGTATGTCCACAGGTGGGTGTGGGGGTGTCTCAGTATGTCCACAGGTGGGTATTGGGGTGTCTCAGTATGTCCACAGGTGGATATTGGGGTGTCTCAGTATGTCCACAGGTGGAGATTGGGGTGTCTCAGTATGTCC
>JAYRBT010000276.1:0-17907 GCA_036023395.1 Myiotriccus ornatus | reverse complement strand
GGGGGGGCGCGCTTATATTCCAAATAATCTCGTTTAAAAACGTCACCTGGGCTGGGATTTGCCCCTTCAGGACCTTGTGTGTGGGGGCATGTTCAGGTCAATCTGTGCAGGCTCTGTGCTGGCATGAGCTGTAGATGATATTTGATTGTCTTTTCCTCATGGTGTTCACCTTGGAGAAGTGATTTTTTTTTTTTTGAGGAGCGGTCAGGCTGAGGATTTGTGGGGTGGGTGGGTGGGCTGCTTGTTTTCCTTGCCTTCTCCTGGAGGAAGGGAATTGCTCCCTGACCCGTGGAGAGCGTTCAGCCCCCCTTTGGCTGCAGGGCCGTGTCCTCCCTCAGATAAAGCCGGTTTCTGCCTCGCAGATAAGAGCAGCTCTCCAGTTTTTGGCTGTGGAAAACACAAGCCGAGGTGTTCCCAGCAACAGGCTCCTCTCAGCAGCTGAAGAATGAAAGCTCTGTCTTCTCTTGCCAAGATTCCCTCAGTCCTGGGGCTCCTTCCCAGCTCAGAGCTCCGGCACTCGGAATAATCAGCTGCCTTTGCTCGCGGGGCTTCGGGTTTAACCATTTCCCAGTGCCCTAATTCGGGTCAGATCGTCTAAAACCACGCGAAGAATTTGGATCCCTGTCCCGGGTTTTTGTTGGCAGGCCCGAGTTTTGTCTCGGGGGAGGCAGGAGGAGGATTTCTTTGGAGCTGAGGAAGGCTGTAAGAAAATTAAACTCTTCCAGATATTGTAATTCAGTGAGTCTTTTTGGGCAGCGATCCCCTAAAAATAGTTCCAGCGGTTTCTGTCCAGGCCTTTAAGGGAAGGGGGGCTCTGGACTGTTCAGAGCTGGATTGGTGTGCGAGGAGATGGATGTGGCTGAGGAGAACTGGGGCTGCAGGGCGTCCCTGGGCTTGATTTTTAACAGCCTAATCAAACTGGAAGGCAAAGATGGACCTCCAGGGCCCATCTGCTTGGAGTTCATCCCGTTCTGAGCCTTTCAGCCCTTTTTTCCTGTGATTTCCTGTGATTTCCTGTGATCTTTGGGTGATGCTTTTGCTCCAAGGGTGAGTTTAAGGCTGCAGTCATCTCACTTTTTACCACGTTCTCTCTCTCTCTTGTCAGACTCAATTGCTCAATTTAACAACAACAATTGAAGGAAACCTAATTGAGCAACTTCCCTGGGTCACTTCAGCCTGCCTGGGAATGTGTGAATGTTCCTGCTGGAGCCTTCTGGGTTTTCTTCTTTGCTGATTTAATTACGTGCTTTCATTAGCCATGTTAATGACATAATAAACTAAAAATACAAAAGAGTTGGGAGCTGGATAACTGGGCAGTGAGGGGAGTTGGAGTGTCTGAATGGAGTTATACAAGGGGCTTTACCTGAAGGAAATGGAGATTATGCCCCAGGGGTGAACTGTGGCTTCACGTGGGTCGTGTCTGTGGGCTGAGAGTGGGATGTGCTCCCAATGACTCAATTTAAAAAGTCTTTAATTTTCTGCCTGCATCTCCTGAGCCCCGAAATTTCTCCTTGAATACAGTGAATTTTGTGAGCATCAAAGCCACAGCTCTGCCCTTCCCTGTCACAGGGCACGGGCTCGGAACCATTTTGGTAATTCCTGCTGGGGTTGTCCGGGTTGGGGGGAGAAAAGCAAACATTTCTCAGCAAATAACTGGCGGTTGCTGTTTGCTCTGCTTTGCTGGGGAGATGATAATTCCCCTCAGAGGTCTCAGTGCTTTGGGACAGGTCTAAATTCCACCGGGGAACATCACACAAACATGTTTTCCAGCTAGCACGGAATTGTTGAGGTTGGGGGAAAAAAACCCTTCAAGATCAAGTCCAGCCAAGGCCACCACTGACCATGTCCCAGGTGCCTCCTCCTGGCTTTTAAATCCCCCCAGGAATGTGACTCCACCTGTTCCAGGGCTGGACAACCCTTTGCATGGAGAGATTTTCCCAATATTCCACCTGGCATGACTTGTTTGGTCAGGTCCTGTCCCTTGTTCCCTGGGAGCAAAGCCTGAGCCCCACCTGCTCCACCCTCCTTTGGTGGAATCCCAGAATTATTTGGGTTGGAAGGACCCAAATAATAAAGATCATCCAGTTCCAACCCCCTGCCCTTCTTTCTGATCTTCTTCCTCCCGGGAGCTGGTGTTGCTCTGCCATGGGAAAGCTGGGAAAACACATAAAGGAGGGATTTCAGGCAGGTTGGGAAGGCAGACTTTTAAACAAGGTTTAATTTGGAGTTATGAACAAACTGTGGGGGGAATTCGTGCTGGTTTTAGTTGTGAAAGTCACTGCCTCTTGTGCCGAGGAGCTAATTACGTTGAGATGGTTTAAAATGGAATTCTTTTCTAGTGGTGAAAACGTATAGTTGGGAAAATATAATGATGAAAACGCGGTTATAAAATCACAGTTACAGAAATATCATTATAAAGCTTAGTATAAAAATGTAATTATTAAACTCCATCTATTTAATTTGATTATTTTATTGTCATGGCTGGAGTCAGGAGTGGCGTGGATGGAGTTGGTGCTTGTGAACCTTCACCCTCTCTGGGCAGTAAATTGGCTCCTCCCTGCAAGTCCTTGTCCCTCCCAGGCTGCTTTTATCAGCTGATTTATCACCTGAATAACTGGATTCTGTCTGGTCTGTCCTTTTAACCAAGCCCAGCAGCAGGAAGAGCAGGGGGTGTGACTCGGGGAGCCAGTTTGGCAGCGGGGTGGAATCGCCCGGGAGTGCCACGGAAAGCTGGGAAAAGGAAAACTCTTTGTGCATCCCCTGGAATGTGGGGAAGGAAGGTTGTTTTAATGCCCAGGTGCTCCTGCAGCTGCTGGAACACCAGGATAAACCTGGGAAGGCTCCCAAGGCTCAGGGGGCCATCACAGGCAGAGCTTGGCCATTTTAATAAGCTCGTTTTTTCTGGGCTGCCAGAAAGGAGGGGCCTGAGATTCCCTATTTCCCCCCAGCTTGGGAAATCTTTAATCTGTGTTAATCCGGGGCAGTGCACTCTGCTGGATGTGAGGGGAGTGCTCTGCACCCTCCATAAATGATCAGGAATTGTAAAAGCACGGGGTATGTTACTCATTAAACCCCTCGAACTTCCACACTCCCCTCTGCCAGCACTTTTCCTGCCCGATTCCTCTGCCCTCAGGATCCAGATGTGTGACAAGGCCCTTGTGTAACTCTGATATAAATAACCCAGTAGTGTGTCATTAAAAAAAAAACAAGCATCTAATCCACAGCTATTTTTTTTTCTGGTTGCCTGTGGCTTTGTAAACACAGGGAATGACTGTGTAGGGAGCAAGATGAAAATGCAGGGATTTAAAAAATACCCACGTGGCTTTCAGTGGATTGTGGGGTGATACATATGCAAAGCAATGCCTGGCATTACAAATTCACCCCAAAACTTTAAATTCACTCTTTGAATTTGAAGGTAACCTTCATTCGTTGTGGCTCCAATAAATGTGCATTACTGGTCAAAATAACCCCCTGACACCAGAGCCCAGCCCAGCCCCAAAATAAAACTCAGCTGCGTTGCTTTCCATCAGCAAATGGGAATAAGAACAATAAATAAATGCTATTTTTACCTCAAAGCCTCTGGGTGTTTGGAGCCTGCAGAGCAGGGGGGCAGTTTAGTGTGTAAAACTGAGCATGAAACAGGTGTTGGTGAGCTCAGGGCACTGGGCACTAAAAATAAAAGGGGTCTGAGTGGGATGAAGGACAATACCGTGGAGTAAATGCAGCTCCTCTTTGTGCCCGTGCAAGTGCCGAAACAAGTCAAAGGCTTTAACATCAGTTCTGCAAATTCCCTTTGAGGCGTCTCTTTCTCAATCATCTTTCAAAATCAGGCTTGAAAAGAAAGTTGCATTTTGCATCCCTGAGCCCTTTAGCACCGTTTCTATTTTTGGGAAGGGGAGTTGTGTGTGGTTTGTGTGTGTGTGTGTGTGTTATTTTTGGCAGAGATAAATCTGATATGGTGACCTACATTCCTTTGTTGGAGCCGGGGAGGGAAATATCTCCACCTGTGATTTCCTTGGCTGAGAGGCTTTCTTTAATTTTACAAGGTGTTTCCCAAGCAAGGTGAGATGAGAAAGGAAGGAGAAGGGAAGGGAATGGCTGCGGGCAGCAATGACAACTAATTAACTGTTCTTCAAAATAATCAAGTGCTCTGCTCTGCTGTGTTATGGGATCCTCTCTGGGCTCGACCCTGGAGGGAGTTTTTGCTCCCAGGACCAAAGTTCTGTGAGGGAACCTTCTGGGTGCCAGCACTGCTGATGTTTGGGTTGTATCAGGAGTTAGAAGCTCTCTGAGTGACATCTTTTTCTTTTTTTGGGGGGAAAACCCCCTCAGGGGTTGGAAATAGGTAGGATTTGTGTCTTCCCAAAGCTCCAGCAGGTGAAGAGAAGCTTTCACCACTCCAGGGCCACCTCTCTCTGTGCCACCCCAGTGGTTTTCCAGCTGCAGCTCTTCCCTTTCTGGATATTTAAGAATGGGAAAAAAAAAACCAAAGTTTCATGGTGGAAAAAAAAACCCTGCCCTGTAAAAAAGCAGAAGTTTAAAGCTTAAAAAAAGAAAGGGAAAAGCTTCTCTTCAAAACTTTCTATCTGGATCTGCACTCTGCAGCTCCAGCTGGCAGGTATTTCTGCTTTTTAGGGTGCAGCTGTGAGGAGAGGGAGCCCTAAAATCACTGATGTGCTGCTTCAGGTCAAATCCCTGGTGTCCTCTGAACAGCCTTCCTGGCACGTGTGAGCCACTGGATCTCTCCCTCCCTTCCCTAAAATAACCTCCACTTGCTCATGCCAGGCTTTGGGGACTCGCTCCTGGGACCGTTTCCCTGCCCCCCGCCCCTCCTTTTCCAGGGGCAGGGTTTTAAATTCCCACGTGCCTCCTCCGATATCTGCAGGGAAAACAGCAACCGAAATCGTGGCTGTGAGAGGGCAGAGCAGGGGCCTGATCCTTCCCCCTGCAGGTGAGGGGTGTTTGGGTGGTGCCTCTTGCAGCTGAGCCCTCTGTGGGGTTGGGAGAGGTGAATGTGGTTGAGACAGGTTTGATACGGCACCAAAGCAACCCCCCCACACATCCACTCACACCTTTAAAGGAAGGGAACTGCAGGAGGATCCTGGGAATGCTCTCCAGCCGGGGGAGATTGGAGAGGGGTTTCCTGCTGGGAGTGTGTCAGCCCTTGCTGGGCTTTCCTTACCTGGATCTTCCCCATTTTTGACGCCTTCGGTTGGTTTTTGTTCCCCACGTAGGAGCCATAACTCCTCTGCCCACTTGGAAGTGCAACTGGTAATGGGTAATGGTGTGAGAGAGGGTCCAGTGGATTTCCCAAAGGATGTGGAGCCAGTCACTGCAGCCCATCTCCCAGCAGAGGTGAGAGCACGAGGTTCTGGGGAACCAGAACCTGCGTGGGAAGGAGGGGATGGGAGGGAATCCTGAGCCCCCACCTGCGATCCTGCGTCCAGCTCGGGGGTCTCCGGCACGGGAGGGACGTGGACCTGCTGGAGCAAGTCCAGAGGAGGCACCAAGTTGATCAGGGAAGGATCATCAGAGGGATGGAGCCAGCTCTGCTGGCAGGAAAGGCTGGGAGAATTGGGATTGCTCAGCCTGGAGAAGAGAAGTTTGAGGCCTTCCAGGACCTGAAGGAGCCAACAGGAAAGAGGGAGAGAGACTTTGGACAAGGACCTGGAGTGCCAGGACGAGGGGGGAAATGGCTTCAAACTATCATAGGGTAGGGTTGGATGGGATGTTGGGAAGGAATTCTTCCCCCTGAGGGTAGTGAGGGGCTGGGATGGATTTCCCAGAGAAGCTGTGGCTGCCCCATCCCTGGAAGTGTCCAAAGCCAGGTTGGAGCAACCTGGAATAGTGGAAGGTGTCCCTGCCCGTGGCAGGGGGTGGCACTGGGTGGGTTTTCATGTCCTTCCAACCCCAAGCAGCCCGTGATTTGAGCTCTGGAGTGCTGGCAGAGCTGCAGGGTGTGTGCCAGCCGTGGAATGTGTAACTTGTGCTCCTCTGGGGAGAGCCCAGAGTTTCCATCCCCTGGGGAAGAGGCGTGACTGTCACTGCCAGGCAGGGCTGGATTCCCTGCTGTGTCCTGGTGGCAGAGCTGGGACCAGGCCACAAGCCTGTGCTGGGAATGCAGCAAAGCATTTTAACCCAAATCCTGGAGAACAGGGGATAAATTCCACAGCAAAGGTGAAATATTACTCCTTGTGCTTGGGACTGACTGTGTCCTACTGAACAATGCTCTGTTCCAGGATAACCAGGAGAAGAAGAAGGTGCTCAACTCCCTGATGTCTGGTGCATTGGCTGGTGCTGTTGCTAAAACTGCAGTGGCTCCCCTGGATAGGACAAAAATCATGTTCCAAGGTGAGTCCTGTTGGCTTCTCCAAAAATACTCTTTATTATCGTTGGCAGGGCCCAAACCAGCTCCTCTGACCTGCTCAGCCAGCCTGTTCCCCAGTGCTCCAAGGGGAATACAAGGAGCTGTGGGGGTCTGGAGGGAGGGGATTGAGGTGTTGGAGTTTCCTGCCCAAGCTGAAGCTGGATTGGTTTGGGGGGAGTTGAAGTCAGCGGTGGGAATGCAGCAAGAGGCACTGGAGCTGCACCCGTGGGTTTGTGTTACAGAGCCCTCCCTGGAACCCCTGAACGGTGCAGCAGGGAGTGAAGTTCATCTGCTTGCAGTAGAAAACTGCCAGGTGCTCAGCAGGAGCTGGGATTCAGCCCCAGCACAGCTCACCCTCTGCCCCATCTCAGGGTGCAGACGTGGGGGTGGAACCACAGCACTGGGCTGGGTCAGCAGCCGACCCGAAATCCCTGGAATTCCGACTGGCCACGTTTATAAAAACACCTGTTTGCTTTGGCCCATCAGACTCGCTGCAAAGGACGTGATTAAAATGTTCCCATTTGAGCAATCTCTTTGTTTCTAGTGGATTTTCCGGTTTCTTGCCCTTCTCTGTCTGAGGAGAGGGAAAGCACCTTTGGGATATTACCTGGATATTTCCTATTTTTGATACTTTTGCTTCGGGTTCTTGAGTGGTGGAGGGTTGTCCCTTAACTAGAGACTGAAAAATGGGGCTCTGAGCAACCTGGGCCAGTGGAAGGGAGTCGAAACTAGAAACTTTAAGGTCCCTTCCAACGCAAATCCTCCGGGGTTTCCACATACTCTGAATTTTCCTGTGGCGGAGGGAGAGGAGCTTCTTTTCCATCGCAATTGGGTTCGTTTCCTGAAAAAAAAACCAACAAAAAACCCACAAAAAACCAAAAGTGATGAGTGGCATAAAGGAGCAGGGTGGTGAAAGCGCATTTGCATGTGATCCTTGGATGCACTTGAGAGGCTCCAAGTCTCCAACGAGCGGGGGAGAAGCTGCAGCGGCCGCTTAATTGGGCGCACGCTTCGTTAGCGGCACTGGCCCCGAGCCGGCCTGTCCTTCCTGCGCAGAGCAGGGCTGCCAGGAAAACACATCCTGCTTCCCAATGCCTCTGGTTAGGGGGGTGCTGTCGGTGGGAGCGGGGGCAGGGGAGGGAGCGGGGCTGGGATGGAGCCGCTCGTGCGTGGAGCCTCCGCGCAGCCCCGTTCCGTGCCGGAGCCCGCGGCTGGTTCGGAGTCGGGGCGTGGAAATGCTCTGCTGAAGTGTTGGCTTGAATTCATTTTTGTGTTTGTGCCCTTGGTTTAGTGGTGTGTGGCGCAAACTGACTTCTGTGCTAGTTACCCTTAGTCATTATTAAAAAAAAACCCTCTGCTCCCTCCTGCATTAATTCTTCTGTTTCTCTTTTTATCCCTTAGATAGAACACCTGTATGGTTTATTTATGGACTGAATGTTTATTTATATTTGATCCATCCAAATGTATTGCAGGGCCTAATGTTCCTTTTTTTTATTTATTTTTTTCCCTCTTTTTAGTGTCTTCAAAAAGATTTTCTGCCAAGGTGAGGTGATGTGTCTTGTCTGCTGTTGCCCTCTTGATTAATGGCAGTAACAGCTCCAGCAGCATCTTTTGTTTGCCTTTATTTGACTTTCTTGCTTGGGATTTATTAGGAGGACTCAGTGAAAAGCACAGAGGGAAAGACTGGGAATAGTCTTGTTGATTAGAGGGCAGTTTTTAATTGGATTGTTGGTGGCACGGAGGGGCTCAGTCCTTGCTCATCCTCCTGACGTTAAGTGTGACATCACTCAGGGCTTGTTTTTTGAGACCTTCTCCAGTGATTTTTTTTTCTCCTTTCCTCCCACCACCACAGGAGTTATTTCAGCATTTACAGGGAATTAAATCTCTGCCATGTCTTGCTGTGGGGTGGGTTTTTTTATGCCGCATTTGGGCCATTCCACGCGTGCCCCGCTGGTGTGTGTAACCCCAAACGTTTCTGCCTTGCCCTCATAAGGTTAATTTGGGCTCAGGGAGGTTCTGAGCCGAGGGAGAACGAAGATGCCTGGGGTGGAAAACTCCTCCTGTGCTTTCCCTTGGACGTGCCTCACGCGGAGCAGTCGGGGTTGCGCTCGGGGCGGGGGGTTTGCAGAGGTCAATCTGTAGGGGGTGGCCTCTTCCCCCGGGATTGTTTGGGTTGTTTGGATTGTTTGGATAGCCCCCCTGCTGCCCTGCTCTCCCTGAGCTTGCCCCGTGCCCCGCAGGAAGCTTACAGGCTGATCTACCGCACCTACCTCAACGAGGGCTTCTGGAGCCTCTGGAGGGGCAACTCGGCCACCATGGTCCGCGTGATCCCCTACGCCGCCATCCAGTTCTGCGCACACGAGGAGTACAAGCAGCTCCTGGGCAGCTACTACGGCTTCCAGGGAAAGTAAGGACGCAGGAGGAGCCCGGAGGGAGGGAGCTGCTGCCCTGGTGGGGAGCTCTGCTGGCACCGAGCTGTGCCAGCCCCAAGCGGGGCGGCGCGACGGGGTGTGCTTAAAGAACGGGGGTGTGGGGGGCTGATGGAAGGATGGGGTCAGGAATGGGGTGTGTGGGGGGCCAAGGGAAGGGTGGGGTCTGGGACAGGGTGTTGGGGGGCCCAAGGGAAGGATGGGCTCAGGATTGGGGGGCAGGGAGAGCAGGTTTTTGGGATCAGGCGGAGCAGAGCCGTTCTCCAGAGCGTTTTCCATGTCCAGGTGACGCGTTTGGTCTGCTCTGTCCCCTCCTGCAGGGCCCTGACCCCCTTCCCTCGGTTCATTGCCGGCTCCCTGGCGGGCACCACGGCTGCCATGGTGACCTACCCCCTGGACATGGTCCGTGCCCGCATGGCCGTCACGCCCAAGGAGATGTAAGTGCCTCACCACAACACCTACAGCCACCACCCAAATGCACAGCTTCGGGTTTTTTTTAAGGTCAGATGCCTTTATTCCCATTTTCTGGATTTTTTTTTTTTTAAGGTCACATGACTTCACTCCCATTTTTCTGGATTTATTTTTTTTTAAGGTCACATGACTTTATTCCCGTTTTTCTGGGTCGCTTCTTGCTCAGAGCCTTTGGTGCAATAAACCTCTTGTTGCTGGGCTCTGAGCACTGGTTAAAGGACCAGAGCCCTGGATCTGGAAGGAGATGGATACTGGGAGACCTCACTGCTGGAAACTGTGTGTTGGGTTCTTTAGGGGACTGCTTGGTGCTTCCAGGATGATCCAGCAGATGGAACACAAGTGGTGGAACGGCTGTGGGAGAGCCTGGGGTTGGTGACTCCGTTTGCTGCCGAAATCCCTTCTGAGCTGTCTGATGAGCTCAGGGCCCAATTAATTAATGGCTGATCCTTCAGAAAGTGCTGCTTAGGGAATATTTCCTGGAGTGTGCAGCCTGTAACCAGCACAGGTTTGCTTTCCCTGTGTCCCCGTGGCAGGTACAGCAGTATTGTGCACGTCTTCATCCGGATATCCCGGGAGGAAGGGCTGAAAACCTTGTACAGGGGCTTTACACCCACCATCCTGGGGGTGATCCCCTACGCCGGGCTGAGCTTCTTCACCTACGAGACACTCAAGAAAGTCCATGCAGGTAAAGGTTTGCTTTTTGGGGGGGAGGGTTTGGGGCCAGCTCCAGGTGTTGGAATTGGGGGATCAGGTAAAGGTTTGGGACCAAGTCCAGGTGTTGGAATTGTGGGGGTGCACATAAAGGTTTGGGGGCAGCTTTGGGGCCAACTCCAGGTGTTAGAATTGTGGGGGTGCAAATCCTCTCCCTGGCCTTGGAGCCAGCTGAAAAGTGTCTCGTGGAGCTTCGGGAGCCTCTCCAGTTCCAGGCTCCGAAGCTGCAGGGAACCTGCGTCCTGCAGAAGGGCCAAGAAGCCGCAGGTCCTGGGCGCAGAAGGACTGGGGAACAAAGCCGAGCTCCGGGCGCTCCCTTTTCCCGCCTGTCCTGGACGGGGTGGGTATTTACCAGCAGGAGTTTCCTACCCTCTGCTGCTCTCCCCCCTCCCTCAGATCACAGCGGGAAGGCCCAGCCGTCCCCCCCGGAGAGGCTGCTGTTCGGAGCCTGCGCGGGGCTCATCGGGCAGTCGGCCTCCTACCCGCTGGACGTGGTGCGGCGCCGCATGCAGACGGCCGGGGTGCTGGGACACACCTACAGCTCCATCCTGCTCACCATGCAGGAGATCGTCAGGGAAGAGGGACTCATCCGGGGCTTGTACAAAGGCCTCAGCATGAACTGGGTCAAAGGGCCGATTGCGGTGGGAATCAGCTTCACCACCTTCGACCTGACGCAGATCCTGCTGCGGAAGCTGCAGCACGGCGTGGAGAGGTAGTGCCGTAATCCCCTCGGCCCCGGCCGCGTAGGAAGAGCGATGCCCTCGCCTCGCCCGTGCTCTCCCGCAGCTCAGAACTCGCCTGCCTTGTTTGGTTTTCCCGTTGTCCCCCTGGATTTTTTTTTTTTTTTTTTTCTTGGTCCTTCCTAACGAGCCTCTCGAGTTCCTCGGAAACCTCGGCCCGAAGGGTGACTCTGCCCTAAACAAAATCCGCCCCCTCTCCGGTCCTGCAAGGGCTGAGTCCTCTAAAGCAGCTGCCTCACCCTTCTGCTTGACTCTGGTGCCAGGAGTGGAGCCTCCCAAAACCAACCCGTGCTGCTCCTGCTCCCCCCTGGGCTCCGCGGGCAGAGGGAGCGGCGGATGATGGAAGAGGGGGCTCGGTGCTGTTGGAATGACCCCTCCCCACCCCGGGATGCTCCTGGCAGGCGGTTTGTAGTCCCCAGAACACGTGCTCTAGCTGGAGGCAGCCTGCCAAGTGCAATATTCCAGTTAGTCTGGAGGGAATTCCGTGTGCTCCTGGGAGCTGGGAGCGTGCTCTCCGCGGGGCAGGGCCAGGACGCTGCTCTCCTTCTGGAAGCTGAATGTTTCCCTGCCCTTCTTCGATCGTTTCTCTCGCTTTTTTGGGTTGAGCTGCATAAATCCCCCTTGTCTGTGGTGTCTCTGAGATTACCAAAGACTGTGGGCAGCAGGGGAGGGAAGTTCTGAGCCGTTCTGTAAATGGAATTCTCGTGTGTGTTGTCGCTGTTGTCGGGTCAGGGCTGGGCCTGGATTCCCAAGCTGGACTGACTCCAGTCGCGTTTTGGGGCTGCCCAAACCCTTCCATGTTGTTCTGGTCTGGAGGCAGCGTTTTCCAAGGGCTTTGACAGCCTGCAGTGTTGATGCACTAGGAGAGGAGGCATGTTACATCCTTAAAATTTCAGCAGTTTTATCCTTCAGTATTATTGTTGCTGCTCTATGCACCACGTGAGAACAAATACCTGACTTTGCTGTCCCAAAAAAAGCTGTCCCTGTGTGGTGGAACCAGCCTGGGAGCTGATTCCAGCTTCTGGCCCTGCTTCTGCACAAGCTTGTTGTCTTTTGGTACCTGCTGTGTAGGTCGTGTCACCTCTGTTTGTTCATCCACACCTCACCCCACGTGCTTTCCTATTCCTAAAATTCTCCTGGAGCAGCCTGGTCCTTGGCATTATGGGCACCACAACCAGTGCTGACCTTTCAGGAATGATCTATAGTGCCAATCACTTCCACCTATAATTTGAAAATCAATGGTGAAGAAGCTTTTGGTGTTTGTGTTTCAAATCAGTTTTCAGGGAAATGGAGATTTCTGGGGGGTGGGGTTGTTCTGTGATCTGTTCCTCTATTGAATTTGGAGTGCAAGAGAGGTCAGAGCAAACTTCAGACTTCCCCGAGAATCAGATTAGCTAAACCAAGATTAAAAATCCCCTTTCAGCCTGCACAGTCCACAATGTATAAAAAGAGAAACATAAATTAGGATCTGTCCTTTCCTGGTGTTTGTGTTTTAGCCGTTGTAGCTTGAGCCTCGTGTCACGGATCAGTGGGAACGGAGGTAATTGCACAGCTGGTAGAAGTAGCCTTCTCCTTCCTTTTGTCTTTGCACTTGTTCTTTGGAGCAGAACTTGCTTCTGATGCCAAATATTTCCTTAGGAATCAAGCACCTCCACTTGCACGTCGTGGACACGGCCCAGAGCCAGCACGCTGGGGTATTAACGTGTGGTTCCCAGAGCTGGGATGGATCAGGCTTTACTGGCTGGGTGTTAACCTCAGCAGCTCCTGCCTCCCAGCCCAGAAATGGTCATTTCTGCATCCCTTGGCTGCAGCCCCTGGTCTGCAGTCGAAGAGCTGTCAGTGGGGGTGTGAAAGGGCCCGTGGAGACGATGGCCACGAGCCGTGCGTGTCCTTTGCCGCCACTGCTGACAGGTGATCTCAGCTCCTCTCTTCCTTTCAGAGCGGGGGGAAGCTTTGGTCGGTCCTTGCAAGAGCTCCTGATTTCTTTTCTCCAATGGAGAAGCCAATTATCCCGCTCTTGTCTTCACCTCGTCCAGCCCAGGGAGGGAATCGTGTCTTCCCAAGTGCAGCCCGGGTGTGTGAGGAGGTGTTTGTGTGTCCAATCCACGCCCAGTCCCCTCCCAGCCTGGACAGCTCCTTCCTTTCTGCACAGCCAGGGAGGAGGAGGAGGAGGAGAAGGTGAACTGTTGGATCCAGGTTGGAGCTGGTTCCTTTGCTCCATGGAATAGTGGATCATCTGAGAGCATCCAGGGATGCTGAGCATCACTGAGCCCCCGTGGCCACAGAGGTGCTTTGATTCCTCCTGGGTGTGTTGCCTGAGAAAGGGTTTACTGGATGGCTGGCCCCTTGTTTGGGAGTGAATGGGAGGGCAGGTCTGCACAGGGAATCCTCTGCCCTGTCAGGAGTGCAGCCAGTGGATTAGAAGGATGGGAATCCTCTGGAAGAGGCTGAGCCTGGAATCCCCACCTCGCAGCCAGAACCTGGAGCTGAGGAACAAGCACAGCCAAACTTGCAAGCACTGGGCCAAGAGAAGTTGTTCCTTAAATTAGCAGCTGCACCTGATTTTCATTCAATGGAATTTGAGCCAATCCTGTTTTTTCCAAGTTCTGCAGGCTGAGTGTTTGTTCAGAGACAGAGCTTTGAATTCAGTCCGAGGTGGTTTTGGTACTTTTGTTTTCTTGGACAGAAGTGTTTGAAGGAACTGTGTGTTACTGCTTTGGGTTGTTTTAAATGGTGGGGTTGTTTTTTGTTGGTTTTTTTTTTTCTTTTCTCTGATTTGAATGTAGAAAAGGAGAAACAGAGTGTTCTCTTCCCTTCTCTTATTTCTTGCATGAATTGAGACGTGTTCCAGATCTCTCTGCTGCCTGGAATGAGGTGTCCTGCTTTGGGAAGGGGGGTATCTGTGTGCTGGCCAAGAAGGTCCTTTGCCTTTAGCCCTGAGAAAGGAGACAAGTCAAACAGGAGTATCCTCTACTCCTTCTTTCCTTTAGAACTTCTTTGCTACTACTGCAATCCCCCACTTTTTCATTCTGTTCTTCTCAAACTGCTTTTTATTGCCACGTCACGTTTCCCCTGTGGTTCCTTTAATGCGTTACAGCCAAACAGGAATTTGTGCTTTTTTTTTGTTTTTTTTCCCCCCTCCTTCTCTCCCTTCTTCCCTCCCTCCCTCCTGCTTCTGCACCTTGAGCCCTGCACTAGCACTTGGAGAAAATCAGGTCCAATAAATGCATCCAAAACGACCGAACTGCAGCTCTTCAGCGGCGCCCAAACGGCCCAACCTCGTCCCCCCCTCGCAGGGCTCAGTGCTCCAGGGGGGGACACAAGAAGTTAAAGGCACTGAGTGATGGGAAGGGAGGGTTTTTTTTTGGAAGTTTCTCGAGCTACTTGTCCAGTTTAGCACCTTCACTTGTCCCAGCACCTTCCCTGAGATGCTGCTGCTCGGTGTTGTTCCCCTTGTGGTACCTCCAGCGATGCCCCCTGCAAGTGGCTGCTGGCTGGGAGGGCCCCTGGGGAGAGCTTGTCCTCCTGGGAAGCTCAGAGGGTCGCTCGAGGGTGTGGGGGGTGGGAGCTGAGCTGGCTCCTTGCAAACCCGTTTGCCCGGCGTGGCTGGAGGGGGTGCTGGGAGGGTCGGGAGAGGAGCCGCAGCCTCCTGGGGTGGGCGGTCTGGCTGCTCCTGGGAGCTCTCCAGGAGCAGTTCCATAACTTCCCGCGGCACTTCCCATTGCCTTCCACCTGGAAGGACTCGGGCACCACCTTCACCCTCCCGTCTTTTGACCCAAAAGCAGATGAAAGGAGACTTTGAGCAGGAGCAATGTGGCTGGAGCCAGTCCTGGGCGGGCAGGGAATGTGCTGGGATACTTCCCAGGGAGATCCCCCAGTGCCTGGCCGGGTTCCTGGGCTCTGCAGGTACTTCCCGGGTTCCTGGCCGGGTTCCTGGGCTCTGCAGGTACTTCCTGGGTTCCTGGCCAGGTTCCTGGGCTCTGCAGGTACTTCCCAGGTTCCTGGCTGGGTTCCTGGGCTCCTTAGAGAGCTGGGGGTACGTTCTGGACTCTCCCCACCTGGACTGGGCCAGAGGAGGAGGAGGAGGTGGCCTTCCTACAACACAACCTTTTTTTTGGGGTCTTGTAGGGGCTGTTTCCTCCCGTTGTGTCCCCCCCCCATGAATGCCATGCCCTGCAGGGTTTCCCAGCACTGCTCACTGCCTGTGTGGTCTATGCATTTATTAGCACAAACACTGTTAAAATGCCTTCTGTGTCCTCACCATCGATGTGTGTGGGTGTGGGTGGGTCGGTTTTGAGTGCTTTTCTTGGATCTGGAGTTCTATTTTATTGCAGTGAAGACACTTTGTTATATAATGTTTATATATTTTAAGATTTGTGCCAAGAGAGGATGTATATTTAATAAAAAATCGAATTGACTTGCGGGCTCCCTGGGGGTGTCTCGTGGTCCCCACGTCGAGAGGGGTCCCACGCACGGGTGGGTCTGCTGGAGGTGGGATCTTTGCATGGGAGTTGGGAGAAGCCTGAAAGGAGGGAAAGGAGCCCCGGGGATGGTTCAGGCCCTGCCGTGGTGTGGGACAGGGACACAGGGCCGGGTGTGTGGTGGCAGCAGGTGGCACTGTCGGCTTAGCCATGGCCTGGTGGCTTCCCCCAAGTTGGGGACCCCCCCCCAGCTGCTGCCAGTTTGGGGGGATTCTGGTGTTTTCCAGCCTCATTCCAGGTATGGATGTGACAGCCAGTGCTGGGCAAGGTAAGAAGGTCAGGGCAGGGAGGACAAGTCCAGCCCTCCCAGAGCAGCCTCCCTGTGATGTCCTCTTGTATCCCAAGGGAAATCGAGACCCAGAGGCTGAGACTTGCTCTGAACCTTGTAGAAGCTGGTCCCTGTCCCTGGAGCAGGACCATCCCTTCCTTTGGCCTCCTGGTGTTGAAGGGAACATCCACCCTGGACTGCTTTGGGCTGCCAGCCCTGGGGAGGGCCGCTCCGAAATTCCCTGCAGGGTGGCAGGAGGAGCTCAGTTTGGATGGGAGAGGGGTGGGGGGGAAGGAAGAGCTCCAGGTGTGGCTCAGGTGGGTGCGTGCCAGGCCGGTGGGAGGTGCCAGGCTGAATCCTGGTGCCAGCAGAGCCTCTGCAGCAACAAAACCTCCTGGTCCCACCTCCTGGGAGCCCGAGCACGGTCCTCGCAGAGCCCAGCCCGTCCTCTGCACAAACCCAAGGCACAAAGAGCGAAAATAACCCGGGGGGCGGAGGAGGAGGAGGAGGAGGGGGGGTGGGAATCGTCCCCTGCGTGTGCTGTGGCCCAGTTTGGGAGCCCGTGGCTGCGTCTCCTGCTCCTGGCTGCTCTATCCGTCATTGTCCCCGCCGGGGAGGGTCAGTCTGGGCGCATCCCAGGGGAGGATCCGTCTGCGTGTCTGACTCCAGCGCAACCCCCGGCCTTAGCAACGGCCCCGCCGGGAAACCACACCAGCGAGCCATCGCGGCAGCCGGGCCTGGCCTCTTAATGCCACGGGTGGCAGGCTGGCACGGGTGGCAGGCTGGCACGGGTGTCCCCCCCATCCCCCGCGCCCGCATTCCTGCGGGAATCGCTTCTCCCTCGCACCTCCGCACCCGCCCCGCGCTGCCGGGCCGGGCTCTGCCTTCCCCGCGTGTTCGCGAAATGGGCGTTTCCCCGGCTGATTTTTTTAACGTGTTCACAGCGTGCATTCTCCGGGAGGAGGAGGGCTGGATTAGCCCAGTTAACACCGGGCAAAGGGCTGCTGTCTCATCCTGGCCCTTAGCAAGAGGGAATTAAGACCATTACAAGGCTATCAAATAGGATCAGAGCCCCTCTCCCTTTCTCTGAGCAGCCCAGACCTGCTAATCCTGTTTCATGCAGCCGGACCGGCACCCACCGCGTGGAAGAGCTCGGCTGAGATGGACGAGGGGCCCTGTCCCCTGTCCCCCACCCCCACAGCCACCAGGCTGAGCGGTGTCACCAGCCCCGGTGTGACCCCAGTGCCGAGGGAAGGGACAGGGACAGGCTGGGGTGAGCCAAGGTCTCCTCCTCAAGTGTGTGGTGCCAAAAAGCAGCTGCATCCACGTGTGGGACCCCCTGCCCTGCTCGGTGGGGGACACTTTGGGGACACGACGTGCAGACCAAGCAGCAGCTTTCGGGATGGCAGCGACTCTGGTCACTTATTTATTCCTAACCCGGCCAAGGCCGAGGGTTCACGGGAAGCACAAGGATGATGCCGAGGAGCTCCGACCCAGCTGGCCATGGCAGAGACCCTACAAAAACACCCTCAGCTGGTGGAGGCAAACACGAGGCAGAGCCCACCCCAAAGTCTGTGCTGGAGGTGGCCGCCACCTCCTCTGCCCAGCAGGTACCCACCTGGGCTGGCAGGAGCTGCTGCCCTCGAGGAAAGCACAGCAGTGGGGTGTCCCCACGCTGGGTCAGGAGGGGGCAGAGGGGCTGGAGGGGCTGGGAGCAGGCACGGCGGTGATGGGTGACAGGGACGGGCAGTGCCCACCCTGCCCCGGGCACAAAACCCATCCTGCCCTGAGCTGGCAACAGAAACATCCCCCCCACGTGTCCACGGGTGCCACCAGCACGTGCAAACGGGGGGAGCAGCCAGGGCAGGAGCAGCAGCCGGGCACTGACCGCGCCCCCAGGCACGTCCCGGCCCCCCCAGTCAGGACCCCGCCAGGTACTGGTGGAAGTAGAGGCCGAAGAGGCTGGTGACGACCTGGCAGGCGGCCACCCACCAGGTGAGGAAGGAGAAGAGCCCCCGGAGCAAGGGGGGGGTGAAGATGCAGTCCAGGATTCCCGTGATCTGCTGCACCACCACCTGCACGTCCTCGCCGTCCTCGCCCGCGGGGCCCGGCGGCGCTGCCGGGGATGCCGGGGGGGGCTCCGGGTACAGCCCCCAGGAGTGGTGCCCTGGGGGGGACAGAGGGGACAGGGCTGTGGGGGGTGGTCCCTGAGCTGCAGCCCCATCCCCACGGCACAGCCCTGCAGGGGGCTGAGCCCCAGCACCTCCCTGAGGGTTTGTGCCAACCCCAAACCAGGAACAGAATCCCAGAACGTCCCGATTTCCACCCCCAAGGACCATCAGCCCAACTCCTGCCCCTGCACAGACACCCCAACAATCCCCCCCTGTCCCTCAGAGCGTTGTCCAAACGCTCCTGGAGCTCTGGCAGCCTTGGGGCCGTG
>JAYRBT010000275.1:3879-18051 GCA_036023395.1 Myiotriccus ornatus | reverse complement strand
CTCTGCCAGGTGTAAAGTTCCATCTTCAGTATCCTAGCTTACAGAGAGCCCAGGGCCAGCTGGGCTCCCCCACAATCCAATCTAAAGCTTTCCTGGCACAACTTGAGGCCATTTCCACTTGTTACTTTGGAGGAGATCAACCCCCACCTTGAGACAGCTTTCTTTCAAGTAGTTGCAGAGAGTGATAAGGCCTCCCCTGAGCCCCCTTTTCTTCAGAGTAAACACTGCCAGCTCCCTCAGCAGCATTTCATGAGACTTGTGCTCCAGCCCCTTTGCCAGCAACACTGACTTTCTCTGGACACGTTCCAGGACCTCAAAGGTTTTCCTGAACTGAGGGGCCCAGAAGTGAAAAGAGTACTCAAGGCACAACCTCATCTGTGTCTGCTGGCCACACTATTGCTGATTCAAGTGAGGCTGCCATTGCCCTTCTTGGCTGCCCGGGCACAGCGCTGGCTCACGTTCAGCAGCAGCCAACCAACACATGCTGCCCAGATTTCCAGCCACTCTTTCCTCAGCCTGTAGTGCTGCATGGGGTTGTTGTGGCCCAACAGCAGGACCTGGCACTTGGCCTTGTTGAACCTCATACAGTTGGCCTTGGCACATTCATCCAGTCTGTCCAGATCCCTATGCAGAGCCTTCCCACCTTCCAGCAGATCAATGTTCCTGCTCAACATGATGTTGTTTGTGAACTCTTTGAGGGTGTACTTGATTTCCTTGTTCAGGTGATCAGTAAAGATCAGGAGCAGTATTTCACTGGTCTGTCTAATGTTGCAACATTAGCCCTACCTATTCAGATTTAGAATTCACAAACTGACTGTAGTTGATCTAAAATTAAAAGCAGGTGAAAGGTTCCTTATCACTGCAGTCAGGAAAGAAGACAGGGAACCTCTGTGTTCTCTGTCTTCACAGTTTAATATGGGCTTAAAGAAATATGAAATAGACAAGACAGACATAGTGTTTAAACCATTCAACACAGAAAGTGAAGTCAAGGGTAGAAAGTCAGAGTAGCTATGATGTGCTTAAGTCAAGCATTATTTTATGATTCAATAAATTTAAAATGCAAACAAGGGGCTTTTTTTACTTCAAGAGCTGTTACACTTAGTAATGAGCTAATTCTGGCTGTGCCTATGGGCAAATGGACAGGGACAATGGACAAACTAGCCAAAGTCATTGTGCTCCAGACAACAACTTTTGCACAGCTACAAAAATTAGACTTTGATTGTAATTGTTGTCTGAATCTCATCGAAGGTTGCGAAGGGGACGTTTTATATGTTACAAATGCTAATAGATTTAGCATTGTTCTGCTAACTGAAGATTGTGTGTTTATACAACAGGAAAGAAAAATTCCTGACAATATACAAAACCTTGTACAGAAAAGTAAAGCCATAATTTTTTATTTTTTTTTACAGCCAGTACTCTTTAATGTTTTTATAAATTAGCTGGATGTAGGAATCAAATGCAAATCGAGTAAATTTACTGATGATACCAAACTAGGAGAACCTGTGAGTTCCCTTGGGGCTAGAGATGACTTACAGAGAGATCTGGTCAGATAAGAGAGCTGCGCACCACTAGCTGTATAAAATTTAACAAGAACAAATGCTGATTCTTCACCTGGGATGGGGTAATCCTGGGTATATGTACAAACTAGGGGATGAGAGACTGGAGAATAGGCTTGCAAAAAGAAATAGGGAGGCTTGGATTGATGGCAAGTTGAATATGAGTCAGCACTGTGCCCTGGCAGCCAAGAGGGTCGGCGGTGTCCTGGGATGCATCACCAGCCAGTCAAGGGAGGGATTTGTCCAGCTCTACTCTGTGCTGGTGTGTCCTTACCTCAAGTCCTGTGTGCAGTTTTGGGCATTTCAATATAATCAAAGTATTGGAGCATGTCCAGCGTCCAAGATGGTGAAAGGTCTCAAGGGCAAGACTCCTGAGGTCAGTGGGTGTGTTCAGCTTGGAGAAGAGCCAGCTGAAGGGTGACCTCATCACAGCCTGTAGCTTCCTCAAGCCGAGAAGGTGCAAGACCCCACATCTCCATCTACGAGCTCACCAAGGGGTTTTACTTGAAAAATAAACAAGGCTCCAAAAGTTCACCCACTGAATTATTAGAACAGCCCTTCATTCTTTTAACACCTTAAGAGACAGTGCAAAGGAGAAGATGCAGCAGACATTTTCTCAGGAGGTACTTTACTGGTAAAGTTAAGAAAAATAAGAGATCTTGACAAAGTTTAACAAACAAAGCATTCCACAAAGCATTGACTTAACACATACTAACCCACACAACTTAGCAAAATCCAACCCATCCAGATCCTAGTTACCCAAAATATTAAGAAGGAGATTAAGAGAAGAAGAAGGAGTAAAGAAAGAGAGAGAAAAAGAGAAAATAACATAGCTGCTACCAGAGAGTCCTGCTCATGTCCAGCTTCCACATGGCCGAGTGGTAGGGCTCGAGCAACATGGACAGCATGTTGCTGCTTTTATTGCTTTGGCCCTCACTGGGGCCACCCCTCCCAGGCAGGACTCCCATCCCACTGGCCACTCTGGGGCTCTGGGACAGCGTGAGGGGTGGTGATCCCACTGTTCCAGCTGATCAGAGGCTGGGTTTGGGGTTCCAAGGTGGTCATGTGGGCATGCTCCTGGGCTGCTTTTGACTGACAGCTGCTCCAGGACTGCCCCAGGACACCTGTAGAGGCTGGGGTATGGGACAGGTCATCACCTCACCTCTGTGAAATTCTACCTGTGCTACCCCCCTGCACACACACCTGGTTGGTTTGAGCCAATATAATAATTTAGCACCTCACAGTGGGGGAGAAAAAGGAGGTCAAGTCCTCTCTCTGTGGACCAGCAATAGGACACAGGGAAAGGGAATGAAGCTGATCTAGGGAAAGTTCAGATTGGACATTAGGAACAGGTTCTTCACTGAACCTATGGTTTTATGGTTGGCCACTGGAGCAGGCTCCCCAGGGAAGTGATGACAGCACTGTGTCTGCCTGAGCTCAAGAAACATCTGGGCAACACTATTAGTCATGTGGCTTAGTTTTAGGTGGTCCTACCAGGAGCAGGACGCTGGACTCAATGATGTTTATGGGTATCTTCCATGTATGACTTTTCATATGATTTGGTGTGAGCCGTGACATTCCTGAGAACCAAGTAATTTATAGCATGTAATAGATAACAATGCCAAAATTACCCAAACTGCTAAAAAGCTCCACACTTTCCAATAACTTCTTAAACTGCCTTTAGATATATTGCTATGTAGAAAGCCTGTGAAACTCATATCACAAGTCCAGTGGGAGTTCTTCCTAGAGAATCATTCTCAGATTCTAGGGATATGCAGGAGATCAGTGCAAGCAAGACCTTGTGAAGCTGTGACTCTCCTGAGACTGTGATGAGGACTGATTCTGTCTCATCTCCAGTCAGTTCTGCTCAAATGGAGAACCCTTCATCCTATGCCCTTATCTCTCAGAGGAAACCAACCTCAAACTGCTTCTGTGACTTGTGAAGAACCTACTTCTTATGATCTACATAAAATGAGTTACAACAACCTTGGAGTGGAGAGGATCATAGAGAGAGTTAACATGGTTGATTAAATGGATTTTAAGAGAAAATAGGCTGGAGATAATTAAAGAAACACTGTGTAAGACACTAATTAGTGTTGGGTAGTGGCCACTTCTTATGCCATGCAAAGCCCTATCCCCTACTCATGACATCTAAGTGTCTTTCAGTACTAGTGAGCAACAGTTTGGCCTGTTACACATCTTACTATTTTTGTTTCGCTCTACAAGGGTAAATGTCTCATGGAATAGTTCTCATTTTGTGTTTCCTTCCGGGTAGCTTAAAATATATATTAAGGAAAGAAATTCAAAGAGACAAACTGGTTTTTTAAACTGTCTGCTTCCTTTTCCCTTACCTCTAGAAATCATATATCTAGATGCTACTTTGACTGTCAAAATTTGAACTTCACCATCTCAGAGTCCCCAGTTAGCTGTTGCCCAATCATTTAGTTGCGTACAGCTGCTCAGGCATATTCCTGTGTGACACTCTGGGGAGATCTTTCTTTCTCACGAACCAAGAAAACTCACTGTCACCAAGCAGCTGGATATTGATAGTGGGTATATTCCCTACGTGTTTGACTATTTATGCGATAAATAGCCATTTACTAGGAAAGAGAGATTGAGAGAAAATACTGAGATTTTACCTTCCGTTTTTATTGTTGTTTCACCAGTTCAAATTGGAGGTTAAAGAAGGAATTAAGAGACACAAATCTTCTAACTTGAGAGGAAATTGCAACCTTTGTCTTGTGTTTCAGAGTATTCTAAAAAACAGGTTATTGTTTGAGAAACATTGACCCCTGCTTCTGATATTAGTTAAGGTTCACAGCTGCAAATCTTGGCTGGAGGACATGTCACCCTGCAACCACAATAATTGTTAGCATTTTTGAGAATACAATAAAAATTACTTTGGTTTAGTATCTTTCTTGGTATCAAGGGTTTCCCTGACCCAGAAACAGGAGGAAAGGATCATCTGCAAGCTGTCTAATTAAACAGGAAATAAAATGTATATTTTCTGAGAAGGGCAGAAGGAATTAATAATTAAACCACAACAAGGTCATATTAATAACTTTACAGTTATTCCTTCTCCTCAATGTCTGATAAAGTGTCCTTTTCTTAAACCACTGGAATTTATAGCTGAATGTTTTAGAGCTTTCTGGGTACTTAGGGTGTATTCAATTTCAATAAAAGCCAAGAGACCCCCAAAGCTAGGGTCCAGATGAAATGGTGCTGTCAAGAACTGATGAATTCTTGCGGAATATTGTACTACCTAAATTACATCAGAAATAAAGGAGATACAGCTTTATTAGAAAACCTCTTGTTTTTTCAACACTCTCATTGCCATTTACAAGTTTCTCAGAACTATGAGCTATAATATGTTAAGTTTTGTGACTTAGTTTTGTTAGCTTGAACCTCTGTGCAAACAAATGAGACTCAAAATAGATCATGACCACATTCACAGGAGATATAAAGCAGTATATAAAACACTATGCATCAGGATGGCCTTGCTATTCATTTTTCACTCTTTAGTACAGTGATTTGGTTTAGTTACAAAAGTGTTAAGCTGCTGAGGGAGAACTGAGTCTTTTTTTTGGGGATTTTTTTTTTTTGGTTAGTTGGTTGGTTGGTTGGGGGTTTTTGTTTGGTGGTGGTTGTTGTTGTTGTTGTGTTTTGTTTTGTTTTGGTTTTTTAGCTTTCTTTCTGTGGTTGTGCTTCCCAGGGATGTTCAGCCTGTAAACCCCAATTCCACCCTCCCCACACTTGGCACTGCACTCCACCCACTTTGCTTAGCTACAGGGCAGGCAACCCTAACAAAGACAGACCATTATATTTCTTTAAAACAGATATGAAAAATTCTACTTTCTGTTTTCCAAAAAAACTCAAAAATTCCAATGCTACCTTTGTATCTTTCCTTTAAACAAAACAACAACAAAAGATCAGATCAGCATGCTCATACCCAAGGCTGTCTGAAAATAGTTTTCACTGTTATTCATGTAGGGTGACAAATTCAGCTAGGGCTTGAAGACAGGCAACTCAGCTGATGACCAGTTCCCTTGGTTATGGATACATAAAGAAGTAGGGCAAAGGGAGAGAGAAAAAAAAAGTGGGAAGAAGTGGATGCATGCTACCTGATGTCCAGTAAGAGCTGAATCTCAAGTTCCCCATGACTGTTTTGAAGGAAGCACTTGACAGGTAGACATGAATCTTGTCTCAGCTGGAAACAATGCTTCTGCTATGAGACCCAGCACGTAGCCTCTCCTTTTTCCAATTAAAAAAAGGCACCTTCTCTGTAAAAATATCAAGGGAAATCTAGATTACTAGATCAGGCAGCTCTTGAGAAACTGTTGACCTAAACCCTTTAATAGGGAAATTTGGAGTTTTGGCTCCTTGGCTCTCCAGAGGCCAGCTTGAGCCATGCATCTGCTGGCGAGACCCACTCTTTTGGTGGTGTTCCTCTCAGCCAGTGGTACTGAGCTCCTGGTAGAAATGGGCACTTTGTATAAGCTTTCTCCATAGCTTTTAATCTGCATACCAATGGGACCTCATTGGCATCATCAAAACTTTATTGTCACAGAAAAAGTGCAATGAAGTAGGAAACTGAACATGAGCCTCTGAATTCATTTAAGCAAATCTATTTTTCTTTTTCCTGGCTTTTTTTCTCTCTATCCTTCTTCTTTACATTCAGATATTAATATCAATATGAATTGCTTCTAATAATTGTGTCTCTTTCCCCTTGTGCTTAATTAAACTTCTTTTGTAATTTTTTCAATTTAATTGAAATGTCCAAACAACTTTTATGGTTTGCTGTGCTGTGTTTGTGGCAGATGGTGTAAAACTCAGTTTAAGTAATAGCAGATTAACTTGTGGGGGGAAAAAATCAAGTATATTAACATGGTTGCATGGAATTTTTTCAGAAGGGCTGATTACGGATGAAGTTCTAGACAATGTTGGGATGCAGGAGTCACATGCACTTCACATGTGAAAATGCTGCAGTTTATTTTACAAACAGCAAGAAAAATCACTGGATTTAGGCTCTAAATGATAGTTTTGCCTGTGTAGACACAAGGTGTGGATTTACAAGGAGTGTCAAGTGACCCTAGCACCCTCATTACTACGTTTTTCAGTGCTGTACTTTTACATATCTTGTGATGTAGTTTTATGATAGCATATTTCCTTTCACCTATTTTAGAATAAGGGATTTATCGGTCTCTAGCCTGCTTTACACCACTGTTAGTAATATGCAAAATTCCAGAGAACTATTTCATTAGCCTATGAACAGACATGCTACAAATAATAAATTGTAGTTTAGCTGCTTATGAGTAATGTAGAGAAATGCAAGAAAAGTGATTACATTTTTATTTGCACCTACTCCAAATTTAAACATTACTTAGATAAACTCTTATGCACATCATTCTAGGGTATGTACAGGTCTGAATAAAAACCCTCTTTACTTTCAGAGTGATTTGAATAAATAATGTTTTGTTTTGTCAGGTTGTCCAGCTCAGTGACTTGATTGCTAGGAACCTAAGTGCATAGATTTCAGAGAGAAAGGAATATTAAAAAAGTTGTATGAAATCTCCAGTCTTCAGGAGTGACCTAAAATAAATTACAAAAAAGTAGAATACTACTCAGTTGAAGTCTGCTATCTCTTAGCCCAGGCAAAATCCAGTATTGTAACTTTCACAAAAAGGCTAATATCCTTTCTTTGCTGAGGTCCCCATCAAGATCCCAGCAGAGCTATAACAGATTGGATTTTAAGGATGTGACAATGTTAAGTGTAAGAAAATCTGCTAGCCACTCTTCTTAAACACTGACCACTAGTGCTTTGGCTGGGGCAAATCATGTTTCAGAATGGGGTTTGAGTCTTTGGAAGCAAGAAGACCCTCTGTGACAGATTATTTTAATGCTCAATTAATTGCTTTTTGAAACTGTTGGGGGATTGCAGTGGTACTGTGATTCTCCTGGATGCTGACTACCTGATGACAGAGTCAGATTCGAGATTGCAGCCCTGCCTTTGACAATGGTGTGTCCCTGTGAAAGACAGGCAAAGCCTGAGTGCTGGCTGTCCTGCTGTGGGAACTGGGCAAGGTTCTAGGATGAGATTTGGAAATGCTCTCTGGAATGACTGTTAAAGGAGTGTCCCAGGGAATGAGTACATCCTCGTCCTTCTCCATGCATTTGAAATCCATCAGGCAGTACTTGCTCCCTTTCACCATCCCACAGATGGCAAGTTCTGTTCGGAGGGCTGCAAGTGTTCTCAGTTCAATGCTTGCAAACCCTCCCAACCCAAGACCAGAACAAGTATCAAGTCAATGTGCTGGCAAACAAAAATCTCCTACCAACTGAAACCCTGACCCAGAATTCAAAGGGTTCATTTTTCTATTAATTGTCTGCATACAAAGTATTTTAGAGTAAACTCACCTTTTATTTTAAAGTAACTAGTTCCTGTGCAGTTATAAGGGATTAAATCTACAAGACCACTGCTGCTCAGGATGTGCTTAACATGCAATATTTACCTTCCTTGATCCCAGTCCTCAGGTTCCATCACATAAAAGGGCATCCATATAAGCAAAGGGAATGAGGAAGACAGCAGGGGTATTGGAAAAGGTACAGCAGCAAAGTGATACACAGCAGAGTGCTTTCTTCTAGTGGGATGAAACACACTTGAATGTGTTGCAGTTTCCAGCTGTCAAATAAGATAAAACTTTTTCAGGTAAGCTAGTGCTGTTAGGGAGATGTTTATCTTCTTGGTCATGAAAAACGCTGAGAATATGAAAAACACCGAGAAGAAATAAATGATAGATTTGCAGAATTGTGTGACTCTTCAGCTGATCACACAATACTTGTGATCAATGCACATACTACAGTAACAGTGGTTTATACTTATCTTTTGACCTGTGGCTGAAGAAACTGCAGGATTTACCAACTGAAACCATGGTGTCTCCTCTGATGGCCAGGAGGTTTTACTGACTAGAACTCAAAGAATGAGAGTACGCATGAATGTCTGGCAGAATTTATCAGGCAAAAATACAATTTTCATAAGGTTATTCAGTACACTGCATCTAACTGGTCAGAGAAGAAAATACTTGGCAGGAATCTGCTTCATGTGTTGCAACCACTTAAGGAAGAAGTAAAACGAGACTCTTTGAAGAAATCTTCAAAATTATGAGCAGTTCAGTAAAGCACCCTGGGTGTCCATTTTCTGTGCATTGTACAGAGGTTTTGGCACACTGTTCTTGCCCCCCATAAAGTTTTCAATCTGAAGCTCCATACTGACTAATAAAACAAAAAAATAAATAGAACAGTATGAATAGGTAAATATATTCCAGTATTCCTCTGTTACAACTGATTGTGAACCCACTGAGACCAAAAGAATAACTTAAAATTGTCAAAAACGCCTGACAAACTACAGGAAAATGGTAAGGATTTTCAAATTCAAAGAAAGTGTTTTCATCTGGATTTGCAATTAAATGAGACCCACTGCAGATGGAAAATTTAGACTGTAGGGAGGAAGGCTCTCATGTTCATAGTAGGGTAGGGACAAGAGAGAGACATGAAGCAAGAATCTGAGTATACATTGCAGAGGAAAGAATTTCCCTATGAAAAAAACCACATTATTTCAGTTGTAACTTGCAGTCGAAAAGGGCCAGTGTAAATAGAACCATTCTTATTTTGATATGGTTTTCCTTGTATTTCTGAAGGTGAAGGTCACTGCATGATGAGCACCCTTTTATTCAGGACATTCATTTTCCTGCCTCCACATCTTAGTCATGGGATGTTTAGGAGACAGCCATGTATTTGTAGTTTATCTAATATAGCTTTACCTTTACTTCTTGGTAATGTGATCTGTAGTCAATCAATATTGTCAGTTATTTTTTCAGAAGTGAGCATAAACTATGAGCAAATTCTTGTAGTCATGTATTTTTGCATGAGAAAAAAATAGGAAAATATTTTAATTTTAAGCATGGAGCTGTTCTGAAGAAGTTTCTAGTATAGTTCAAACTCTGGTTTTCAAATTCCAAACTGCTATTTGCGGGGAATGTCTCTCAGTGAAAAATAAGTAGACCAGCTCTAAACACAAAATTTAGGGCCATCCTTTTTTGAAGCAAGTGCTGTGGCCTGCACATAATAGATGTTCAGGCAGTATAACCCGATATGGCTGATAATAAGCAATTGACTCACCAGCTCTGAGCAGCTAGAAGAAGCTGGTAAAACAAATTTCAAAGAGAATTGGGTTTGAGACCAATGCATTTATAGGGTGATTCCTGTGATAAATTGTGATGAACTGGGAAGACTGAAGCAGCTGGAAATGAGGGAAGGAGAGAGGGAGGGAACAAATTAATGAATAAATGAGACCTTGTCCCATCTCAAACATGGGTTTCACAGATGACAGCCTGAGACAGAGATGAGTCTGGGTCAAGTATATTTTGATCCTGGATTAAGTATATTTTTTGCATCTGAGGAGGTTAGAAGTGGCAATAATGCCAAATTAAACTCTTTAGTGACTGAAGACTAAAATTTCTTAGTAACTGAATTGCCTAGCAATTTGATGGCTTTATCCTTTATGTGAATAAGAACTAATTAATAAAAAAATCCTTACTTCAGTTGTGAACTGAAAATTTGAATAACTTGATGATTAGGAGTTGGGTTTGAGTAAAAATTTGGGGTTTAGTTCTTCTTCTCTGTTCTCTGATTTGAAAGTAGTTAATCCAGTGTGTCAGTCTCAAACAGAACAGCCTGAAGAGTTCCTCCTTCTAAGTGTAATGACATAGACAGGTACTGCCTCACTGATTTCATATAGAATCGTGAAATTATACTCTCCTTATGTGGCACTTCCAGGGACATTCTTTGCATTATTTATTCATACTTCTTTTTTCTTCCAAATAAACCACTAAATATTGTATTGTAGTCTAGCAAAAAAAAAAAAAAAAAAGCCAAAAAACACAAACCCACCCAAAACAAACAAACAAACAAACAAAAACCTTGCTCAATTCAATGCTTTCTACAGAAATAGTTGTGATGTGCTCTATCACTGTTACTACTACCTTTATTTTTATTATACTGCCAACAATTACAACTGAAAATCATGTCTGTTTACAGTCTGATGCTCATCTTGATCACATTTAGTCATCAGTTTTGCACCACAGTTAGGGGTTAGACAAGTAGGTCTGTGGTGTACACAGACTTAAAACAGGAGATGTGAGAAGGCTGGAAAGGAAGTCATAACTCCTCACTTCAGATTGCTTTACTCTTTGGCATGGAGACAGCTAGGAGCATTACCTCAGAATGTTAATATGTTCCAGGTCACTTAAGGATACAGTTGATGACAGTGATGTGTCATCACTAAGACTCCCTTTACACGCTTGGCCAATATTCAGTGTTCAAATTGTCATACCACCTAAAACACAATCCTGAGGAGGAAAATGGAAGAGTTGCTGTTATAATTGACATCCCTCTCTCTCTCATGGTAATTTATACCAAAGGCTCCCAGCTAGGAGGGAACATTTTCTAGTTAGTATTGTTTAACTGTGACAACTTGCAGCAGTATAGCAGGAGTATTTCTACCTGCTTTAAATAGACTGTACCATAGTGAGTCTTTTTACAGAGATTAACTCCCTTTATCACTGCAGTTACTATACATTACATACATTTAAAGTCTTTGTAGTTTTACAGATTAGTCAGCAAGACAAAAAATTTTCCACGCCATTAAATTTTTTGTGGAAAACTCAGATGTAAATACAGCTGACCAACAGTTCTTTCTTGTGTCAAGGGCATATCTGAGCCACTCCCCTGTTTGAGCTTAAAGATGAATTGGAAAAAGTACTGAATGATTACATTCCCTTCTCAGACAGGCCTAAACCATGAGATTAAGAAATTACATTAAAACTCTTCTCCTAGATGAATATCTGTGTTAAAACACTGGGAATTGTGTTTGTTTGTAATAGATAGGTTTCGCAACGAAGCAAAAAAGAAGAAGCTCACATCTGCTGGGCTTGAGGTCAGAAGTTTTCTTTGCAGGGTTGCTGCTCCCTGGTGTTTAATTAAAGCCTAAAGTCTACCTAAATAAACAATAGGTTTGTTATGACAAGAACTGCCAGATGGTGCTTAGTTACGCAGGTTTACAAGTAATTTTTGGTTTTTAACATATTAGTGAACTTCCTTTGAAGTAAATATCTGTTGCTGTAAGTGGATTTATGCAGGGGAAAACAGATAGCAGAGGACTTTGACTTCTGCTTTACTCTCCCTCTATCTATGCAGATGTAGGGGTAAGATAGCTACCCTGTATGTCAATAGAGAGTTCCTGGAATCGAGTGGAGAGCAGAAATTACTCCAATAGTGTTTGACCATCCCACTTCCAGGCATGTGTCTGCCCACAGAACAGCAGGCTCAGTGTTACCACCTGGTGGGATACTCTCCATCATCCTCTTCTCATGTTCCCAGAAAACACTGCATGTCTTTGATGTCTGGTTCTGTTCAGGAAAGAGACCTGCTGAGAGCATCTCATGACATGCCTAAAAATGGTTATTCTTTTTTTTTTTAAGAAAATGTTATTTAAAACAAACAAACAAACAAACAAACAACCCCTGAATTCCCAGTTGGAAGCTATCTGTTTTTCTCACTGAAGCATTTGATTGATTACTGTGAAGAAAAGCACTTCAAAGGGTATGGGGCGTGGAGCGGGCTGACAGATACCAGATCAGGGTGGCAGTGTGCAGTGCTCCTGCCTCAGCAGCTTCCCTGGGGACAGGGCTCCTGGAGTTCCTCCATTCCTTTTCCAAAGGGAGATTTTAAATCCAGAAATTGTTCTTCTCTGTGCACCCTGACCCACCATCATGACCCACATTGTCTTGTATCAACAGTTCTCATTTTTCCCCCTCATCTTTTGAAAAATCAGCATTAACCAGAACAGAAATTTTGCACTTTTACTAGCTCTCGTTAGTAAAGATGATGCACTTTATGCTTTCAATAAACCCATCAGTCTGTCCCTGCTTTTCAGATGTAGAAGGTAAACTGCAGATAAAGTGACTTCTTTGAGCATTTACAGAATACAATAGCAAAACTGAGAACAGTGGCTCAATACTTCATCTTTCCCTCTGCAGCTGCTGCTCCAGGGAAAATATCCTGGTTCTATCGCAGCTATCACAGAATCAGAAACTGTGTCAAAGTGTTTCCCTCATCAGGAAGGTTAGCTTAGTTCAGTGATTCTAAACCCTGGTTCATCTCAAACCTTCTAATTACAGAAAAAGTCAAAAGTACATGCTGCTTGTTTGGGTTGTTTGAGTTATCCAGATGTGCAGGAAAGCAAGGGCTGGAGATACAACTTGGCTGCATCACCTTAGTTCTCTACCCATTGATTAATAACATCCTTGAAGTTTGTAATTTATACTGGAAAAAGAACCATCATTGATCATAATTGAATTATTATATAAACACAGCCAGGAAAAAATATCTGGGACAAATGTTTGACGTGATGCTCAAGTATATGGTGATCATGTGGTGTCACCTCATTAAACTACTCCATCAGCTCCATCTGCCTGTCACAAAGGTGTTTCCTATCACAAACGCTTCATTTTTAAGCTGTGTTTCTCTGATGCAGCTGAGCAGATTCGACCTTGGAATAAATTTTAAAATTAACCCATGGAAGGTCAATGTGTAAACCTCTTCTCTACTAACTTGTCATCTGCTATGTACATCAAGATGACAGGTAACTTTATGAAATGTTAGAAATTAACATTTTTGTCTGTTTCATGGGCTTATGGTTTCTTCTTATCAGAGATTCAGAGGAAAGAAAGTGTTCAGTTGCCCATGAACCTCAAAGAAGGAAGTTAGTTACTTCCTATTGCCTTTTGGGTGTGGCTAGGTCATCAGAGACTGGTACACTCAGAAGACAGCCCCACATGTATTCCTTTCTAAACAGTGTTGTTTCATTACAATGATAAAACAGTAACTAATATGATTGTATGGTTAAAATTTATAGAAAGAGAAATTATGTATTTCCTTCACAGCAATGGATGAAAAACACAGATGGAAATAAAAATAAAACAAAAATATAAAAATAATAAGGTAAAACTATGAAGTACAATGATAGATACACACAATAATAGGTAATTAGAGGCAGGCTGATAAAATTCTGCTCCCTTGATAGGGAAACAAACAAGTCTAGCCATGTGAATTGTTACTACTTATCTGTGGTTTCACATACTGTTTCTTCTTGCACTATCCGCAACGACTCGTACGTAACCAGACACAGGCATTGTGCAAAGTTCAGAAATTGCAGCAGGACTTTGCGGGGAATTCAACTTCAACAAGGCAGATATTATCCTGTACACCAGGAGATGTGAAGCAGTACTCTCCCGAAATCCTGTTAAGCTCTGCCTCTGCTTCCCTCTGTCAGGTCTTCAGTGATGTCCAGTGAAGTTTTACAGATCTGGGCAGAAACAAGTTTGCAGCAGCACAGAGATGCATCAGCAGTGGCAACTATCAGAGCAAAGAGAGCTTCACAGTCTCTGGAAGGATGATGGCACTGAGACAGCTTTGTGGAGGGGTCTCATCAAAGCGATGGGAAAAGCATTGCTGTCCTCCACCAGCTGGGCATGCTGTGAAGCAGGAGGGGGCTGGTAAG
>JAYRBT010000274.1:0-10252 GCA_036023395.1 Myiotriccus ornatus | reverse complement strand
CAAGGGAGCTCAGCAGGTCCATGGAAGCCCAGCAGGTCCATGGGAGCTCAGCAGGTCCATGGAAGCTCAGCAGGTCCATGGAAGCTCAGCAGGTCCAAGGGAGCTCAGCAGGTCCATGGGAGCTCAGCAGGTCCATGTGGCCACAGCTTTGGTGTCAGTGCTGAGACAGCCAGGCCTGAAGTGCCAAATAACCCAGAGAGAAGCTGAAAGGTGGGATCAAAGGATCCCACCTTGCGTGTGGACACTGCAGAGTAGAGCTCTGTGGCCAAAAGTCCCAATCAAGAGTAGTCACAATTAAGAGCAAGCACAATGTCACAATTCAGAGCAGTCACTATTAAGAGTAGTCACAATTAAGAGTAGTCACAATTAAGAATGTCCCCTGATGACAGAGAGGGAGGATTTTCAGAGCCAGCAAAAACGATTCCTTTCATCTCTGATTTCTAAGTTTCCCTTTCCTCATCTTCTGCCCCAAACTCCCCGTTCACCTGCAGAGGACAAATGTAGGTTGGATCTGCCTGCCTCAGGTTTCCTTTCACAGCCTGTTGCATCCACGTCCCCATGATCCCAGCATTCCAGAAATGGGTTGGAGGGACCTTAAATCTCATCCAGTCCCACCCCCTGCCGTGGGCAGGGGCACCTTCCATCACCTCAGGCTGCTCCAACCTGGCCTTGGGCACTTCCCCCCCCTCCATCTCCCAGCTCTGCGACATCCTCAGGGTTCCAGTGGAATTTTTTCCCCTCTGCTCCTTGTGCTGACACACCAGTGGAGCCTCCAGAGCAGGATGTGGCAGGCCCTGTTTGCTGCAGCCCCTCAGCAGCCTCACCCCACGAAGGAGCCGTTCCCACACACACAGAAACTCCCCCGCTGTCCTCCGGGCTGGTTGCTTTGCTCCGGTGACTGACTCGGCTCAGAATCCAAAGGGAATTTCGGGAAAAGCTTTCACCCGCAGAGAACTGGGCTTGGTTAAACACAGGGAAATATTTTTAGTGGGTTTTTTTGCTTCACGTGAATAACAACCTGCCTTTGGATGTGCTGAGAAGACCAAGTGCAGCAGTGACTGCGGGAGAGACACAGCACACCATTTCTGCCGGGGCAGGGGATGGGGGGCTCCATCATCTCCAGGAGAGCCTGGGGACTGGCAAAGTGGATTTTGCACGGGGAAAACAGCAGAAGAAGGAAGTGAATCCCAGTCCAGCCAGGTGCCCTGAGCCCTTCCCCACCACAGAGCTCCGGCTCAGGCAGAGGCGGCGCTGGAAGGAAAACTCTTGGAACACTTGGAGAGGCTGGGGCTGACCTGGGACATCTGTCCCGGCTCAGACCAGCTCTGGCTCGAGAAATCCGAGTTAACAAAGGGACAGGGAGGGATGGGGGTTGGCTTTGGGACAGCAGAGGAGGATGCAGAGGTGCAGGAGGCAGGACAGCAGCTCCCCCGCCTCGCTGGTGGTGACAAGGACAGGAGCCCCTCCCTGTGAGCTCACAGCCCGCCAGCCCGTTATAGCTCCCGGCAAAACAGGCACTTTTAAGGAATGATTCATGGGCCCTGTTTACGTGTGAGCCTGAGGAGGAGATAAATCACCCCCGGCACTGCAACCACAGCCTGACAACCCGAGCGCTGCCAGAGCCTGCACTCCTCGCTGCTGTTAAACCCTCTGGTAGCATTTATTTAGTATTTTGGGATTTATTTTAGTATCTTAGACTTGAACTTAGTATTTTTTAGCATTTTAAACTTCGGTATTATGGTATTTTCAACTTCATTTAGTATTTTCAACTTTTAACCCAGTTTTAACTCCAAAATATTTCAGCCTTTATTTAGTGTGAAACCTCCTTTAGGTGATACTAAACCCTGTTCACCTCCAGCGTCGAGTGGCCCCATCCCAGCAGCACATCAGCTCATCCCACTGCTGCCCCATCCCAGGAATATCTGGGATGAAGGCAGACAGACACAGGGCAGCCCATCCCTCCAGTTCCTGCTCCAGGGGGGTTCCCCAGCAGCAATTCCAAGCCCAATCCCATCTATTTTAAGCCGGCTCTGAGCAGAGCCCGAGGTGGCTGGTTCCAGTGGAGACATCTGCACTTAGTCAGAGCCAAACCCTCTCGAAATGTTATTTTTAACAAGGCTTTTGGCAATTTAGACTTGTCTGATATATTTTTTTTTAAATATATATATATAAATTTAATTCCAAAGCAGGGCAACAACTGTGAAGACAAGTGTGAGAGGAACAGATGGAAATAATACACGTACAGGCAGCCAGGGATGAACTTATCCCCCCAAAGTCTGTGGGGTTTGCACTCCCAAAGGCACTTTTTGGTGGGTTATTTTTAGGCCAGAATATCCAGGGACGTTCATTCTGATTTTTTTTAAGGTCCAGCTTGCAGAAGAGCTTTGCCTCTGTCTCAGAATCTCAATAAAAATCATAAAAAATAATAATAATAAAAATTAATTAAAACTCGTAGCCGTGCCCAGGAGAGCCAAGGTTCCTCTGAGAGCTTTTCCAAGCAGGAGGGATGCAGATAGTGCTGGAAAATCTGGGATATGGATCCCTGGATTGTTATTACACTACACCAGAACTAACCAGCAGAAAGAGCAGGAAGGCTGGAAATCAGAAAGGAGATTCCCAAGGAATGCACAGAGTTCTGATTAAAAAAAAAAAATCCTTTTGATCTGCTCTCTGTGGGGGGAGTAAAAAATAAAAATGAATAAATTTAAAAAAAAAAAGGAATAATAAAAAAAGGAAAGAAGAAAAAAAAAGCAGTTTTGGAGTTTTTTCCTATAAAAAAAGCTTTTCAGTGAAAATTCCCATTTCACCAAGAAGCTGTTTTCCATGGGGCATTAGAAACTGGTGGTTGGATTTCTGATAAACTCCAGGATTTACTGGACACGTTTCTGACAAACCCCAGCAGGGACAGACGTGGATGAAATGTGGTTTTCAGCAGCTCTGCAGCTGAAGGAGGGAGGGTGAGGGGGGCTCTCCTGTGCTACTCCCAATAAAACCTCAGTTTTTGGAGGCATTTAAACTGACCCAGAATAATTTAAGGCTTAATCTTGGTTCCACAGGCCAGGCTGGCCCATCCATCACCTTGTCCCATCGATCCACTGGCCTCCCACTGTGGAAGGAAAACCCATCAGTCATTTCTTCCAGGCTCCAAGGGGTGCTGGGAAACTTTGCTGGGTTTCACAGAATCCCAGGATTCCAGAATGCTTTGGGTTGGAAAGGAACTTAAAGACCATCTCATCCACCCCCTGCCACAGGCAGGGACACCTTCCACTATTCCAGGTTGCTCCAACCTGGCCTTGGACACTTCCAGGGATCCAGGGGCAGCCACAGCTTCTCTGGGAATTCCATCCCAGTCCCTCCCCACCCTCCCAGCCAAGAATTCCTTCCCAATATCCCATCTAACCCTGCTCCCTTTCAGTTTACAGTCAACTGTTCCAAAGAGCAATCACTTCCTGGAATTCCCAGCGTCCTGGGATATCCAGTGCTGCCCAGCTGAGATGGGGACTGGGCCTTTCAGCTGAATTTCTTTGCATTTCCAATCTCCCCCGGGACAATCCTGGCTTGCTCCTCATGTTGATTCCTCTCTTCACTCTTAATTTGAATTTTTCCCGCTGATTTGGTCCAATCCCTTTTTCCCAGCTGTGGCTTCTCTTGGCATCACGTCATGTCCCCTCCTGAGGGGGATCAGGGGGATGGGGCAGCTCTGCTGGGAGGAAAGGCTGGAAAAATTGGGATTGTTCAGCCTGGAGAGGAGAATCTCTGGGGGGAACTGATTGTGGCCTTCCAGGACCTGGAGGAGCTACAGGAAAGATGGAGAGAGACTGTTTACAAGGGATGGAGGGACAGGACACAGGGAATGGCTTCACACTGATGAAGTGGAGGGTTAGGTGGGATATTGGGAAGGAATTCCTGGCTAGGAGGGTGGTAAAGGATTGGGATGGAATTCCCAGAGAAGCTGTGGCTGCCCCTGGATCCCTGAAAGTGTCCAAGGCCAGGTTGGAGTAACCTGGGACAGTGGAAGTTGTCCCTGCCCGTGGGAGGGGTGGGATAAGATGATCTTGAAGGTCCCTTCCAATCCAAACCATTCCATGATTCTTCTAAATTATCCAGAGCACGTATCCATGGAATCCTATCAAATCCAGCCCAGCCACCTCAGTGCTCTGGGCTGTGAGATGCCACCAGCAGCCAGCTGTCCTGGTGGCCTTGACAATCAGGGATGGCCAAGCCCAGCAGTGAAGTGCCAGCCCTGGTGTCACGGAAACGCCTCCCTGCCCCCATTCCCAACGCTCTGCCAGCTGGAAAAGGAGAAGGAAAAGCAACTTCCTTGTCCCCTGGTGGATTCCTCCCCACCCAGCCCTGCTGGGATGGCCATCAGAGACCATCCTTGGTCGCCCTGACGAAAAGGGTTGGCAGATCTCCGGATATTCCCAAACCCCAGTGAGGGACCAGGATCCTGCAGCTGGTTGGAATAATCAGTTCCCAGCCTTTCCCATCACACAGGGCAGAATTAACACAACCACTAATTCAAATGGCAAACATTTGCACTAATTAAAATTCGAATTGCTGCAGTGGCAGGTTGCAGTGCAGCAGCTGGGCAGAACGTTTCCCTCAGCAATTTTTAATTCCCAGTGGGAAAACAGCTTCCTGACGAAATGGGAATTTTCACTGAAAAGCTTTTTTTTTTTAATTAGGAAAAAAAACCAAAACTCAAATTTCTTTTTTATTTTTTCTTCTTTTTTTTCCTACTTTTTTTTTTCCCTCCCTTCACAAAGAGCAAAAATTTCAGCGGAAAAATTTCTTTAAAATTCATTACAATTTAGGAAACAAATCAGCTCCTCGGGGCAAACGGACCTGGGGGAATATTTGACCTGTAGATTTATTTTTTTGTAATGAAAACCCTCCAAGAAAGACAGAAAAATGGCAACATTCCTGGTGCCAGTTTCTTTTGTTGCAGAACTAATTGCTCCTCAACTCGATCTGGGCTTATTTCTTCCCTTGAGGCCAAAAATCACATTCCCAGCAGGAAAGGAAAAGCAAGGAGTCCTGGCAACAATTCCTGAGTGTGTGTGAGTGTGTTCAAGCATTTTACCTAAATCCAAGCCAGTGGATCCCTATGAACTTGCAGCTCCCAGGAATGACACAATCCTTTGGCATCCTTGAGTCGGATTTTCCCTTGGGAATCCCTTTCTGAGGTCACTTTAAGTGCTCGGAGTTGCTGCTGAACGGGAGACAACGTGCCAGGGTTAACACTGTCATTCACATTTTTGGGTGGAAAAGGGACTGAGGATGCAAAACAAGAGGAGAAATCCCCGGCACAGGAATTTTGCGGATGCCCACACAGTGTAGGAATCTTCTCCTCAGGGATAATGGAGATCTTGCTCATGCTGTCAGGGGACATGAGGCACATAAAGGTTCACTTTAAATTAAAATTGATCACTAATTGGCTTCAGAGGGAGTGCAGAGCTCCAGGTCTAAGTTACCTGGTGTGGATCCCTGGAACACCCCAGAAATTCCTATAGCTGGGAATATCTCCCTTCCTTTTCCTGCTCTATCCCACCAGGTACCCGTTGCATTATCCTTGTCATAGCAGCCTTTGTTCCCTCCTCCTGCTCCCTGCCAAGGTGCTCCTGGTGTGAGGAGGAGGAATCCCAGAATCCTGAACGCTGGAAAAGACCTCTGGGATCATCGAGTCCCACCAGCACCAAGGGCTTTGCTCAGATCCAAACTTCTGCCACTGGCCTGTTCCCCAAATCCTTTACACCCTTTTTGGAAACCTTATCCCAACCCCTCATCCCTTCCTGCTTGTGCTGTCCCAGCTCACGTCCACTGGGGGATTTACACCAGGGACTGTGGGAATTTGGCTCGTGGAAATCCATCATATTTGCCCTGTTGGGGCTTAAATCCCTGGAAGTGCTCAAGGCAAGGCTGGACAAGCAACCTGGTGTTCCTACCTGTGGCAGGAGGGTTGGAATGGATGGTCCTCAAAGTCCCTTCCAAGCCAAACCATGCTGGGGTTCTGTGATTAAGCAGCAGAGGGGAGGGGGGATTTCTGCTGGTAATCCACCTTAGCCCACTGCTTTTTTTCCATGCTTTTCATGGAAATCTGGTTTTCCCTCTGTTTATGGTTAGTCTGGGCCAGCTCTGTCCCCTGCCAGCAGTCCCCTGGCTCCCAGAGGGGCGGGAGGAGCACTGACTCCCGGAGCAAAGGCATCACAACCTGCAGGGAGCACACACAGCTCCCAGGGAAAGGGGCCCAGGGACACCACCTCGTGCCTCCCAGGAAAACAGCAAGGGCATTTTCCAAGGAAATCCAGCAAGGACACAAAATGAGACGTGGGGAAACCTTCAGGGACTGACCAGAGTGAGGAATTCGTTGTTGCAAGAGAGGGATGGAAACCAAGAGCCACAGTCAGACTGGGGGACTGGGGATTTGAGGAGACAAGTGTCCATGGTCAGCTTGGACAGGGCTTGGAGCAACCTGGGATAGTGGGAGGTGTCCCTGCCCACGGCAGGGGGTTGGAATAGATCATCCTTAATCCCTAATTAAAGATGATTGATTAAATAGAACTAATCTGTTCTCTCAAAGACCTTTCAAAGTCCCTTCCAGCCCCAACTGTTTTATGAGTCCACGATCTCTCAGCTTTCCCCAGGCACCCCCAGGTGGATTCCAGCCTCGGCTGTTCCTCGGGATCTCACACCCTTGGAAGCCCTTGCTGGCCGTGCTGTGATGGGTTGGCAAAGGGGCCACCCTGCCCAGCCTGGGTGGACTTTTGTGAGGCAGCTCCTAAAAAAAAGAGCTTTTTGGCCCTAAACCAGGCAGAGAAGAGGCTCCTGCTCTCCTCCCCTCGGGGCTGTGAGCCACCAACTGTCTGCGTGTCTCAGATTGTCGCTGCCAAATAAAGAGCAGCGTATTTTAGTGCAGCAAAGAAGGACACACGAGCCACAGGCAGCGCCAACCCCCAGTTTGGGATGGTGTTTAATTAAAACTGAACCCAGTGCCTGCATCTCCTGGTGGGTGCTGGGACCATGGCAATGTCTCAGAGGAGAACCAGCCTGCTGGAGCTGTGGGACGGGGTGGGAAAACCCAGGAGGGCAAGAAATGTCAAGGCCAGGATATTAATAATAAGTTTTTCCTCTGGGATCTATTTTAACGCTGTTTTCTGCCAGGATTCCCTCCCCCAGGGTGCAGATTGAGGCCCAAAATCCTTGTCCACACCAGCCCAGAGCGAGGAAATGCTGTGGATCTCACCCAGGAAGAGGCAGAATTAGGGCCAGGGGGAGAAAAAGCCTCCTTGGAAGGGAAATAATCAACCTCTGCAGGAAGCAGGAGCCTGAGCCACAATTAGAAGGAAAACTGAGCTCAAACTCAGCCACCAGCAGAGGAATTGAGAGGTGTGGTTTATTTATCCCAAACCCTTTGTAAGGGAGAAGAGGCTGGCACGATCCAGGAGCTCTTTCCTGCCTCTGGGATGCAGGTTGGAGCTGTGGAGCTGTTGGCTGCTCTGCTGGGGGATGTCCCACATGGGATCCACGTGGGCAGAGTGTGGATGTTCGGAGCTGGATCCACAGCTGGGCTCACACAGACACTGCCTGGGGTCATGGGAACACTTCTGGGATTGAGCCTCATCCCGTGGTGTAGAATCACAGAATTCCAGAGGGATTTGGGTTGGATCCTTAAGGATCATCCAGTCCCACCCCCTTCCGCCAGCCCAGGTTGCTCCAGCCTGGCCTGGGACACTTCCAAGGATCCAGGGGCAGCCACAGCTTCCCCGGGAACTCCATTCCAGTCCCTCCCCACCCTCCCAGGGGAGAATTCCTTCCCAATATCTAATTTAAACCCCCCCTCTTCCAGCAGAAAATTCCATAGGAGGCACCCACCTGTTGGATAAATTTGGGATTAAACAGGGCCATGGTCCTTACGCTGAGCCCAGAGCAAGCTCTGAGTGCAGCTCTGCCCTGGATGTCCTGGATGCTCCTGCACCTGTGGGATTCCTGCTCGGATCGCTGTCCGTGTGACAAGCTGTCCCTGACACTCCTGATGTCCTAGAAATTAAATAATAGTGGTATTCTTTTATTTCTATTTTATTCATTATTGTAACTTTATATTATAATTTTATTTATTTATATTCTTTATGAATAATATAACTTTATTTTTATTTTATTTTTCATTATCACTTTATATTATAATTCTATTCATTCATATTCTTTATAAATAATACTATAATTTTATCTACATTTTCTTATTAAAATTTTATAATTTTTCTAATTTCCATTCTTTATAAATAATAGTAGAATTTTATTTTTATTCTATTATTTATTAACATTTTATATTATAATTTTTAAATTTGCATTTAGAAATAATACAACTTTATTTTTATTTTATTATTTATTATAATTCTATATTATCATTTTATTAGTTTCTACTCTTTAGAAATAATACTATAACTTTATTTTTATTCTATTATTTATTATAATTTCATATTATAATTTTAAAATTTGTATTCTTTAGAAATAACATCACTTTATTTTTATTATTTATTATAATCTTATAATTATATTAAATTTTATTCTTTCTAAGTAATCCTATCATTTTATTTTTATTTTGTTATTTATCAAAATGATATTAATTTATATATAATATATTATATATATTATAATATATTTATATTATTTATAAATAACATAACTTTATTTTTATTTTATTACTTATTATAATTTTATCTTAATTTATAATAAATTATGTGGATTAAATTTCTTATTTAATTAATAAATAATTAATGATAATTTAATAAGAAATAATTAAATTATTTAGTCTTAAATAATAATTTAATAGAAATAAAAATAATAATTCAATAATTATAAAACAACTAATTATTTAATAATTGATTAACAATAATTTAATCGCATAATCATATTATTTTGTATTATTTATAAAGAATATCAAATATCATATTTCTATTAAATATACTATTTATAATAAATCAAAAGCAGGTGTTTGGGTTGGTCTGGGGGTTCTTCCCTCTGGACGCTCCCTGGTTCCGCAGGGATTTTGCTGCCCGTGTTCTCAGGGAATACACGGGAAATACGGAGGGAAGGGAAAGCTGGGGCTTTCCTTCCTTGGCACCTTGGGGAGATGCCGCCCCGTGTGTGATGGACAGTCCCTCCATCGCCCGGAGCAGAGCCCAGCCCGGGAATTCCTCAGGCAGGAGATGAGACCCAACCTTTCAACCCAGGAGTGGACGAGGCCCTCGGTGCTCTGGGGCGCTGGGCACCGGGGGGTCACTCAGAGCGGGGGATTGAGGACCTTGGAGGGCTTTTCCAGCCCTAATGATTCCGTGGATGGCGTCGAATCTTCAGGAATCCACCGGGATAAAATGCTTCCCGGGCAGGAAACCATTTGCTCAAAGCCACAGACAAAGGGCGGTGTCACAGAAGGGAATTAATCCCTGATGGACACGTGGGGAAGTTCATAGCTGGGGAGGGAAACCATATCTCTGGAGGTCTAAAGCAGGGTGGTCCTCACTGAAGGACCCTAATCCGCCCCTGCCCACCTGCTCGGACCCTCCCAGCAGCACCAGTGAGGGGACGGGGATGGTGTGCTGGGATGGTCTGGGATTGACCCCTCCGGAGCCTCCTCCTGCATCCCAACCCGTCCTCAGAGCCTCCCCTGGACAATGAGGCAGACGATGCTTCGCTGCAGCAAAATCTGGGAATGCTGAGAGTGCGCCCGATGTGACCATGGCCGGGAGCCAACTCCTTGCGGGCTTGTGGCACCATCCAAGGAATGCCGGCGCTCCAGCCCCTCTGGAGCTCTCAGTGCTGCTCCAGAGAATCCCTGCCCTGTGCTGCCAGCCCAGAGATCCCACCTGGCCAAGCTCTCCCACCCCACCCACCACGGTGCAGGGATCTGGGTTCCCCTCCTGGCCTTGGAAGGGGCTCTGAAGAGCCAGGAATTCGGGTTCTTCCCAATTCCTGCAACGTCCCCCTCACTGCCCTCCCTTTCCTGGAGGTTTCCTTGCACTTCCCTACACACAGCCAAGAGAAATTCAGGCATCAAGGCCATGGGTTGTGTGCAGCAAATCCCACAGGGCTGGACACCCCAAAAAACCCTGCACAGACCACACCAACTCACATGTTCCCACCCTGGATCCTTCCACTGCAGAGCTGGAGCTCTTCTATGGAGCCAGGCTGGGAGAGCTGGGGGGGTTCCCCTGGAGAAGAGAAGGATCCAGGGAGACCTGAGAGCCCCTGGCAG